>JARKHS020018360.1:0-115595 GCA_030143305.2 Amblyomma americanum
ACCGGTAATTTTTTATATGAAAATGTTTGTCTGTTGAAAGCCACGTTTCTTGCAGAATTATGACATCCAGATTAAGCTGAGTAGAAAGGCAGTGTAAATCTGTAGAAGCGGAAAGAATAGAGCGACAGTTCCACTGCAGAACTCGCAACGACGCTATGGTTGCGAAATTCTAGCAGCAGCAACTGCCTGCTCCAAAATGGTATTCTTGGGTTTAGTGCCAAGCTGCTTCTTCTTTGATTTGGGCTGGGTGCCCTGAGAAGACAACGAATGAGACATGGGGGACCCACTGCGCTTAAGAAGCCGCGCATCAGGCTCCACCATCTCAGAATCATACATTATATCAACATCCCTCGAAGTACCCGAGGTAGGTACAGCGGAAGTGACAGAAGTTTGTTCCTGGGGTTGTGATGCTACTGGAATTTGAGACCGGATAAGAGAAGAGGGAATTGTTGTCGAAAGAGGTGCCAAACTAGCCTGCACGGCATGTGTAATCTGAGCCACTAGAACATTTGTAAAGCACTCCGACACACTTGCGACAATATTTTCTACCATTTTAGACATCGAAGCCTCCACAGCAGCCGCAATTGCCTGGGACAGCGTTGAGTCTAGCATGACACCTTGCCGAGCGGTCACACCGGCATAACCGCGTGCACGTTCTTTAACCTCTGAAATAGCGTCACGGCGCGAACAGCGTTTCCTGTCAATTATTTCCAGAATTTGAATTTCCTGAGCTCGAGAGGGACAATTTGAGTAGTTTGCAGAGTGCGCACCACCGCAAAGGCAACACTTCTCATTCTTCTCAGTGCAGGTGCTTGTTGCATGACCCTCCCCACAGTTGCAACACCTCAAGTTGGATTTGCAACCGCCAGCGCTATGTCCATAACGCCAGCAGTTGTTACACTGCAGAGGACGAGATGATAATGGGTCTACCCGAAAAATTAGAGGCCATGCCTTGATTTCAGAGGGGCAGGAAGTGCCGGCAAAGGTAGCAATCACTGATTCAGTGGGCATCCGCACGTTGTTTACATCCCGGCTACAGCGGTGCACAGCAACAACACCTGCAGCCGACAGAAGCTCAAGAGTCTCTGCCGGAGACAGGGAAGAGTCTACACCTCGTACAATACCTTTCGTGCACGCCAGATGAGAAGGGATGAAAGAACTTACCCGAAGGGAGGCAAAGGATGAGGAGTTTAGTAAATCTCTTACACAGGCGAGGTCTGGCGATCTGCACAGAATCCCACCGCGTCCAAACTGGCGAACCTCTGAGATTGACTCATAATGAGAAGTCGTCGACTGGAGAGCAGCCCGAACAGCACCAGGGTTGTTCATCCTGATAGCACCACCATCCTTAGGCACCAGCGCGACAGGGATACTGCCGACACCACTGCGCAAAAAAGCTTCCAACGGTAGGAGATCAGTTGACAGAGAAGCCGACCAGAGGGAACTTCCCTGGCCGGGAGACTGGGTGGACATAGTCCGGGCTTACTGCCTTACCGCGCAAAGACGCAGAGAGAAAATGCAACAATCAGCCACCCGAAACTTAGCCGATCGTTCCCAGCTGAGCAGAGCCGTCGAGGCAGCCTACTTCTTCCTACTCACAACCGTCTTTCTCCTCTTCAACGTTTGCCTGCACTGGGACCGCACTAACCTGCTATCTTAAGAGTTTATTACCTTACTGAAAAAGTAAAAAACAAAGAGAATTTTTGGTCTCTCATCAAACGCTCTTGCAAAGTTAAGCTGTTTCTGTCAATTCTTAAACGTAGAGGTTTATTAACGAGCAATGGCCTTGTAGAACCGTCACTATTTAGTGAATTCTTTCAGTGTGTATTTCATCACGCATAACCTGTTTTGAGTCAAAACATAGTGATCATGAATTGGCCACGCCGCAAGTAGACCTTTCTCTCCATGGTATTGCTGGATTCCTCGATAAAATTCACCTTTCATTTGCTACAGGTCCTGATGTTATCTTACATAGAAGATTAAAACGATGTTCCCTTATTACTTTAAGGTAGCTTTCAGATGACGAATTTCCCGATAGCTGGATCATTGCCAATGTAATGCTCGCTTTCAAGTACTGTTCAAAATTATATGTGTCACACTACCTATTGTTTTCGCTAAGTTTTATTGTGTTGCTAAATCCTGGAAGTTCTCCTGTATTCCGTGGTAATGAAACACCCTAATTTGCCTGACCTTCAATATTAATCAGCACCAGGTTTCGAAAACTTCTTCTTGCACATCACAGCTTATTCATTTCTATCACAACCTATCTTCGAAATGGATGCTAGTGGGCAAACTGGCGCAAAATTCATGGATTAAACAAAAAGTTTGACACTTTATATTACTCAAGCCTTATAATAACTAATACTAATTGGTTTTTGGGAAAGAAAATGGCGCAGTAAAATAATAATTAATAATTGGTTTTGGGGGAAATTAAATGGCGCAGTACCTGTCTCATATATCGTTAGACACATAAAATGCGCCGTAAGGGATGGGATAAAGGAGGAAAGAGAGAGTGAAAGAGAAAAGGAAGAAAGAGGTGCCGTAATGGGGGGCTCCGAAATAATTTCGACCGCCTGGGGATCTTTAACGTGCGCTGAACTCGCACAGCACACGGGCCTTCTAAAAACTTCATAGCGTTAACATGAACGCTCCCGTGTAATAATGAGTTCAATACTAAAAGCTCACGCAACAGCGAGTATTAGTCAAAGGAAAGTGCGCACTGAGATTGCTGCAAGGAGCCCATTCGTTTCAGGCAGCGATTTGTGTTGGTATCATTCTAACGGTGCTGTGAAGAGAAGGCAACTCTGCCAGTTTATTCTTACTTTATCCAGATATTTGCAATTCAAACAAACTGAAATGTGCCAGACATATTCGGGTTTAAATAAGACTTCTATTGGTTATTTTACGGCTGCTGCTTGTTTGCGTGTGCATCTGCAGTGTGCATATGGGGCCAAACGACCCAGTCGGCCAAAGCGAAACGTGATTATCAACTCTGTCAACCTGAATAAAAGCCATCTTTCATACACGTTCAGCAATCTTTCACAATTTTCTGAATATTAGAATATTTTAATGTTCTTTTAACGAAATATTGAAGGCAATGGACATTTCATTCGATGCATTGCAAAATGCGTCTTTCGAGGTTTTTGCATCGCTCACATAGAGCAGTTTAGACTGCCATATAAAATCAATGAGGAGCGTTTTTGGCGATTACAAAAATGTTAACTGGAAAAACTTACCCGTGTGTCAACAGGACAAATTAAATATTTCTTGCCATAGGACAATCTTACAATTATGAAAAAACTGTCTTCATAAACTCTTCATGTTCAAAAATGCTTTTTTCCAGAATTGCTAGGCATGAATTCTGCTTAGCACGAAAGAGGCAAGACACAGATCAACCGACGTCTAATGAAAGGAGCTCGACGCTGTATTAAAGATTTCATATAAATATTTTAATTTTTGTTCGCTTCTCAATGGGACCTCTTGGAGTGCATTGAAAAGTAATTTTAGTAAATTAATTGTAGGCACTTAGATATATCTTAACTGCGGAAAGGCGAAAGCAGTTTGCGATTCATTGCGCTGATTTCAATTTGCTGCCCTGGATTCATTTCACGACAGAGAAGAGCAGCTGGCGCGAGTGTGGCAGAACCAGTGACGTCACGCTGCGCATGCGCAGCACATCACGTGACCATTAGCCTCATGTGACACGTGATTAATGTCACGTGATGATCACGTGACAAGTCAAGGTCACTTGACCTTTGTGGCGATGCAACGAACATTCGGTCACCACGAGTAAGAGCCTTAAAGGCTATCGCCTTAAAATATGGTCAGCAATAACGTCTGCTGCAAAGGCGTTGTCTCCTTTGTTGCTAAACCCTTAGACGACTAGCAGAAAGCGCGTGTAGGCGATAACCTAGAGGGCACCAGGTCGCGTAACCAGGAGCCTAAAACAATGCCAGTCCATATTGCGGGGAACAAAGCGGTTCAATTGTTGAGGGTAAATTTACTTTTCGCTGTTTGTGACTGCATTGGCCAATGTGCCCACGCTATCCTAAACACCCGTCTGACTCCGATTTCTTAGCACTTCAGCAGAATATGGGTAAGGGGTGCAAAAGAAAGGTGCTCACCGGTTGTTGGCGTTCCTACTTTCCAGAGTTCTCTAATAAATATGCGATGCTTATAAAACAACAAAAACAAAAACACTAAGGGCGGCTACCGAGTGTGCAACGCCGCATTCAGCTACAGCCACTGAGGTATTTTGATTTCTCTACAAATTTAGGTAACTAACGTGAGTACGATGTGTAAATATGTATAGTCATACAGCAGGCGTTTTCGTTTTCCACAAATACACGTTCCTTGACTGCGCAAAATTTCCTTCAAGAAACGCAGCGACTCCCATTCTAATTACTTTTTCCCGCTCTCAGTCAGTACAACATTGAAACAATACAGGCCTTGCATACTGTTATGCACACTAAGCCATTGTCCCGTCTTCGATCTCCAAGTTAACAGGACCCGTCTCCTTGCGTCTTCCAAATTATCAGCCTACATACTATTACCACTCTTTTCCCGTCAAAACTCTCCTGTCTCCAGCAATTAACCGCCTGTGTATTGGCCACTCCCCCGCAGTGGGTATGTGCCAGCAACGTCTGAGGACTACCTACCTACCTATCTTTGACTAGCATTCATGGCTAGCCCAACGCCCTGACCACCCGGCGCCAGCAACGCTGAGGCTCTTGTCCGGCGGCGCGTGTCGCAGCAGTGACCGCAAAGGGAACGTGTCACACGTAGAGGTTGGCAAAGGCCATCATTTTTTCTTTTCCTCCCTCACCCCCCCCCCCTTTGAGTCCATGGTCCTTTCTCACCCTCAGCCTCATTTTGAAAAGTTATCCGGTCGTTCCTCATCCTTACTTCGAAAAATTTGCTGGCCCTCCCTCCCTCTCACATCGTCGGCCCTCCCCCACCCCTCACTGCCAGCCGTTTCAAAGCAGCAGTTATGTTTTATAGTTGGCAACCTCTGGCGATATTACTGAGTAATAAATATATAAGACAAGCCCTAGAGGCACCATTAGACGACAGGCTAGATCCTTATAGTTTGGGTATGTGTGTCTACATGTGTGTGTTCTTTGTGGAAATTCGTGAAACATAATCTAGGCAGTTACTAGTTTATCCCCAAGGTATCACTCTCCCTTTACTTCTGACACGCACTGCATGCATACATGCGCCCGGCACTTATAACATTTTATTGTTACCTATCTGAACAGCTAATATAAGTCAGCGTGTAAGTTGTGCCTTTGTACAAAAACTCATGTACTCCAAGAATATTTTGAAAGCAAAGCATAATCGTTTAACACGACAATTAAAATAGTTGCTAAGCGCAGAATAGACTCAGAACAAGAAAGGTTTGTAGGTCGCTAAACTGCTATTACCCTATGACGTAGCGATAGATCTGGGTCTTCAGAATTGCAATGCTTCTAATCTCCCGCAATTTCGTGAGGTTTGCTTCATGCCAGTCTGGCTGACGTTTCCACACGCACGAATGGAAGATTATGAAGACCATCCTTTCAAACTACAGCGTGAGAGACTCGCCATATAACACGCGTGAGCGCGGGCGCGGGCCGAAGACGACGACATTGGAAGCACAGCACGAGGGCTTGGCAGTTCGTACAGGCAGGATGTTAAGATTTCTGCCACATGATTGCTCATCCGAGGGAAATGTATGCACCGACCGACTTCAAACTGGAGTGGCAGTCTTTCTTGTTGATGTGCACAGCCTTACCTCGCGTCTAGAGGTTTGCTGCCCTTCGTTTTTACGATCTGTTTCGTGCCGTTTCCTAAAAGCATTATAAATAATTTAGTTGATGTCCATAGAATATATTTTCAGTGTAATAAAAACAATACTTTAAAAAAAGCTGTGGCGTTGGCATAGTGGTCTGAAGCAGCTGTCAGCGGAATCGACTTTTTAGCCCGGCCGCGATTTCGGATCCCGCTCCACCGGCTATGAATTTTTTAATGCGAAAGCATTTCATGGCTGTTGAGTCTGGTAATAGAAGCTCTGGACGGGCATTGTGTACAGATGTTGTGGGCGGAAACTGCAAACTGAAGATATGGTCAGAGCGAGTACGACGAATTGAATAAAAATAATGAAAAGTATACGGTGGCGTATGTCAGAATCCAACTAGGGCCTCCGGCGTGTGGGGTGGAAACGTTTCTACTCCGCCACGACGGCACAACGTTCGGAGTTGAATAAAGGTGAGTCTAGCGAATGCACAGATTGCACCGAGACGTATGTTGGAGATATCTACTGAGGCATACATGAGTAACTGTGAGCATCTAAGTTACAGATATAGACCGTTTCCGTCAAATTATGTCTTTGCTTGGAGTGTAGTCGCAGCCCCATCATGCGGCCCCTAATGAACCCCTTCCCCCCCCCCCCCCCTCGCAATGTACAGCACTGGTCCAGCAGATGGCGGCGCGTAGTCGAGATAAAGGCAGAATAATCCGGAAGTTAGGAGGGTGGAAGGGCGCTTATCGGTGGTGCTTATTGGTGGTACTCAAATATGAGAACGTGCAAAAGAACTATAATGGAGCGTGTAAAAGTGATAAGCGGGTAGCATTCGGGGTATTCCCAGGAAGGACAATGGACGCAGTGCTCAGAGAGATAAAAAGCGAACTTTCTTAGAATATTGCAGAGCGCAATTTGGTATTGGTGTCCTGAATGATGTCCTGAATAGTGAAGCCGCAAAAGTAGTGGGAAGATTAGCGGAGGGAGTTGACGTTTTAAGGGCGATAGCACAGCAAGTGCAGATAGTGGTGAGCACAGTGCCGGAGGTGAAAGGATGGAAAGGAGAAGTTGCCAAGGACGTTGTGGCTGTTAACAGAGAGATAAGGAAGTTAAGCCAGGAGAAAGGCTTTGAAGTCGCAGACATAAACAGAGAAGTGCATAGAGTGGGCTTTGGCAGAGGCTTCACACGAGATGGCATCCACTTTAATGGTAGGCCTAGATCGGCTTGCGCCTGGCAGGGCGGGGAGTAGCTTTTTTAGGGGGTCCACTGTGGCTCAAGGCGTAGGGGTAGGTAGACCGAAAGTAGTATGTGCAACAATGGTTGCTGACCCCAACAAATTGACCACTGGTAGGTAAAAAGAATAAAAATACAAAAAGGAATTTAATACCAGGGTCAGGTACATAAACATGCAATGCGATATAAAGAGAGCGAAATGGTTAGAAGTAGAAGAGCAGTTGAAGTAGATGTGTACGCGCTATTCGAGACACATCTATGGGATCTAGAAGATCCACCATTTTGGATGGCTATGTCTGGGAAGGGATCAACAGAACAAAAACGTAGAGAAAGGGAGGAGGGGTAGGTGTGCTGATACATCAAGAAACAAATTGGCAAAGAGTAAAGTCAACTTGCAAAGAACATGTCTCGGTATCAGGTACAATTGCCGGTAAAAGAAAATTGCTAGGGGTAGTTTATTTAGGGACAGGGGACCAATGCAGGCAAGAAAACAGCGATCTTGTAAAGCGTCAAAATGACGATGCAAACCTCTTTGCAGACGGTGCCGATAATATTCATGCTGGGTAACAAGAATGGACACATACAGGATCTGGATGGATAAACAGAGTGTAACGTTAAGTTCATGCTCGACTTCACAACCTAGTTATTGTAAATAGAGAATTGAAGTGTGAGGGAAAAATCAAGTGTTAATCCAAACGACCATTGACTACTGCTTAAGGTCGTAGGGATGCAGAGCAAGCTCGCAATAATGGAAATACACGAAGAGGGGAAGTGCAGCCTCGGAAGAGATCATAAGCGTATTAGTCTACAGTTGGGAGCCCTGATCAAAACAGAAATGCAGAGAAGTCAACAAGAGATTGCGAAATTAAATGGCGAACAAATAGCGCTAATAGCGGCAGGCAGTGAGGAAGCAATAGGGAAATGCTCCATTAAAAAGTGGAATTATAATCCGTTTGAACTACTCATTAGTGTAAAAATAAAACACGTAGAAGGAATAAACCGCTGGTAAGAAAAGAGGAAGCCGCGAAGTTGGTGGGATAAGGAAATTGGAGAGGCCATCAAAAAAGGACGGTTGGCTTGAAGGGAGCACAGAAAAGCATAGAGGCTGTAGCTATCTCAATAGGAAATATGCCAAAAATGGGAACCTTATCGACAAAATTAAATGCTCAGGTTTCCTCCACACTAAAATAAAGGAGTCCTGTGATATCTGGACGGCAGAAGTTCGTGATGCAACTAAAGGGGGAACAAGAAAACTCTGGAGCCATACAGGCTGGCTGGGTAAAAAGAAGTACAGAAAGCAGGAACAGATTCAAGATTCTGGGGAAAATTTTTAGAGGGAGACCATGCTGTGAAGTGCATTGCATTAGTCATAGCTGAGAATTTAGGAACGATGATAGGTAATCTCCCCAAATGAGGAGCAACACAGGATAGCACAATAGAAAACAGGTTAGATCTGAACAGTCTTAACTGGAAAAAGAGGGAAGTAAATATTCCAAAATGCACGACCGCAGAGATAGACGAAATTGCACTGAAACTGAGCAATGAACTGTGCTCAAGAGGCAAGGAATCGCTGATAAAAGCATTGGAGGCGGTCATAAAAATTAAGCACGTTCCGCACAGCTGGAAAGAGAGGAAAATGAATTTTATTTATAAAGACGAAGGCGATAAGATGAACATAAAATCCTTCCGACCGATTATGATAACATTAGTTATATACAAGCTGGGGATGCAGGCGGTGAAATTAAAAATGCAGTCATTGCTAGAAAGTAATTGAATTCTCGGAGAACTTCAGAACGGGTTCAGAAGGGGTAGGCGCTTAAATGATAGCCTGTTCGTACTTACCCAACGCTTAAATATAGCTAAGACGGAAAGGAGACCTCTACATTATAGCCCTCTTGGATATAAGCGTTGCATAAGACAACGTTAAGAGGGAACTCCTGTGGAACACATTAAAAGATGAAGGTATCGGTCACGAGGTAATATATTTTTACAGGAAGTATATCGAGAAAATAAAGCTGAAATAACATGGGCAAGAACTAAGAGTACAAGAACTGTCGAGGTACACAAAGAATTAAGGCAAGGTTGTCCTATATACCGCTGCTCTTCATTCATTATATGATCAATATGAAAACAAGGCTACAAGGAAGCAATCTCGGTTATTATCTGTCGTACAGATTAGGCGCAAAGCATGTTGAGCAACGACTACCAGGTTCAATGTATGCGGACGATATTGTACTGTAAGCACATAACCAGAAATATTTGCAAAGGTTGGTAAATTGCTGTGGAAATGAAGGAGACACTCTAGGTTTCAGTTTTAGCGTAAGTAAATCACGTGTGATGATTTTCAACGATACAACTGATCAGGTGCTTGCATTACAAGGCCATGAAATAACTCTAGTGGCCAAATTCAAATATCTCGGGCAATGCGTAAACAAAGGGAATAGGTACACGAACACGAACACGTACACCAACAGTCTCTTATAGCAAACAAAAGGTTGAAGAGATGCCGAGATAATGAAACATAGGGCATTATGGGGCACAACAAATATCAAATACTGCGAGGTATTTGAAAAGGAATAATGGCGCCGCGGCTTACTTTCGGGAATGCGGTTCTGTGCTTAAGGGTGGAGGTTCAGTCTAAATTGGAAGTAAATGAGAGACCTCTTGGAAGATTAACACTAGGTTCCAACGGGAAAACCACAAAGGAGGCAGTACAGGGGGATATGGGCTAGGCATCGTTCGATGCACGGGAAGCTAAGAGTAAAATACTATATGAAGAATCTGTGAGGAAATTGATTGATAATCGGCGGGGCAGCCAAGGTATTTAAATACCTATACAGAAAAACTGTTGAATCACAATGGCGGACAAGAACTAGAAAGCTATCCAGTATGTATGCCTTACACAGGGATGGAGAAAGAAAGAGCATTAAACGACAGGTTAGAAACGCAGAAGGTAAAAATTGAATAAATTAAATGTAAAAGCAGCATAGTGTAGAACTTATAGACAATCGGAAAGGCAGATCAGGAAGGAAATGTTCTATGAGAATTCAAGAGGCAGTGCCCTATTCCTTGAATCTAGGCCAGGGTGTCGTAGAACGCGCAGCTACAAAAAGCAATTTACCGAAGAAAATGACACATGTGCTGTGTGTGGTAAATCTGAAGAAATAATAGAACACCTCATACTCAAATGTGATGGTATCCGTCCTGATGTCGATGCAGGCATAGTAAGTCTTTAGAGGTAATCATCGACCGAAATCTATCATGGACCCCCATATTTCATACATGAAAAAATGACGGACAGCGATTTCTCAAGTTCTCGCCTTTCTTGGGGGTAAGTCATGGGGAGCGTCAGTGCGGTTGATGATGCAGCTCCACAAAGCCTTATATATGAGCTTTCTTCGCTACAGCCTGCCTGCACTTGGAAACATTAAAAAAATTGCCTGTGGTTTAGCTCTGGTTAACCCTAGTTGAATTGCGAAAGCTTCGTTCTCATTCCGACGCTCTCGAGAACTCAAACCGGTATCTACCGCAGTTGAAGAGTCACTCCGGGGACGTGGCACGATTACTCTTAGCCGCATTTTCGTAACCACGCTTCTTGAGTCGTGCGGCGCACTCTTCTGGCGTCTCTTGAGCGCGTTTCTCCCACGCCTCGTTCTATCGTTGTGGCGTCTCTTCGCGCTCTCTTTAGCGACAATACACTGAAGCGAAGCGCATATATATATTTATACATACACCCCCCCCCCCCCCCCCGCCGCGCCAAGGCGACACCTCCTCTCCCTCTGCCCCAGCGGAGCAAATCTGGTGCAGCGAGCGACGACGGCAGAGGCGTCAACAACGGCGCCATCTGTTGGTGCGCGGCCGCGGCGTCCCTAGACAACAGTGGCTCAAGGTAAGCCCATGCGCGTACGGCTAAAGTGCGCGACGAGCAGAAATGGCTCGCTGACTTGAATTGTAAAGCTTTCGCTTGATAACAAACATACGAAGTCTGCAAAGCGTTCAAGCTCAAGCTCTTCGGACTTGCCTAGGATTGCCGAATTGTGCCTCAACGGCCGCATCTGACTCATCGCACAGGAACATCCAATCACTACCAGACTATCAGTTGACGCACTGAGGGCACATTTTCGATACATATCCCAAGTTCCCTCTTGCCGTCTTGCCAGTCTTCTTATTCCCAGGTCGCGCACATCGTTTACAAACACCATTGATGCACACCGCGCCATTCTGCCGTCCCAGTTTACACCCGCCTCTAGACCGTCCTCGCCACTTTGGAGCCTGCACAATCCCCGTGTGCTTCTTTCAATACGTGGCATCAGGAAGAAGATCAATTTATCGCCGACAGAGCAAAAACAAGTCATTCTTGAATATTTCCGTGAGAACCATGCGAACCGGGTGCACGTCTACATCGACGGCTCAGTGAACCCTATCAGTTCTTCTGTCTCCGTGGTCATCTCCGCAAGGACTGCAAAAATTAATGTTAGGATCGCTACACCAGACTTCATCGACGGGTGCAGAACTCACCGCTATTCATGTCGCCTTTGAACACATCAATCAGCAGCGCCCTCAGCAGTGCTCTGTTCTCACTAATTACAAAGCTGCCCCCCAAGGCTTACAAACTGCTGTTCGCCATGGAGCCCATGAACAACCATTCGCGAAAATCCGACACCTACATCACTGTGTCATAAATAAAGGCCGCGACATTATCTACAAATGGCTTCCTGGGCACAGCGGCATTGGAGGCAATCACCATGTTGATAAGGTAGCGCGAAACTGCTCACCACGACAGCGGTTTTGTGTCGGTCCCCATTTCAAAATCAGACGCAGTGGGCAGGCTTCGCACACTTGAGCGGAACATCGCGCTTGCCTCGTGCAATTCCGGCCAAGTTACCAATTCGCGTTTAAAATCCTTGAGCCCAGATCCTGAAGCTCCAGCTTCCATCCGGCCTACCACGACGTTAAGGCACATTGCTGTGTCGCCTGTGGCTTGGTGTTGCTTTAACCTATCATCACTTGCTCTTAATCGGTATGGCTGATAGCCCTGCATGTACCCTCTACGGGTATGACAAGACTATGTCCCACATTCTTTATGTCTACTGCACTGCCTACAGCGCCGAAAAGCAGTCTCTCTGCCGTGCGCTGGAGCGTCTTGATTCACGCCCTCTGACGGAAATGAAGATTCTCAGCCACTGGCAGCGGCAATCGTCGGCAGTGAAGGCCTCCAATACACAGCTCCGCTTACCGCGAACTTCTTGCCGGCACGATTGCCTGTGACTTCACCAAGGGCTGACTTCATAGTGACTGCAATTTTTCTGCTACTCTCTTTTATCTTTCATATTTTCATCGCCTCATCCCTTCCGGCCGTGTAGGGTAGCAAACGGATTATTCCGGTTGTTGTTGTTGCCTTCGTTACATGGCACATGCCCAGGACGAGAGATTGGCTAGGGTTCAGTGAGGAGAGCCCAAAAAAGAGGCTAAACTGGCCCCAAGGTAATGACTGTGCTTTGTATGAAATATCAGAATAATTAAAAATGAAAGAGAAAACAAATTAATTGGAGAGAAAATTTTAGAATTTAATATATGAAAATTCCCAAGAGATCTTTTAAATCCGGAAATTTTAGATACAGTTAGCAAGGGAACATGTCGGTAGCTGTTATGCAATTGTGCAGGTATTCGCAAACTTGATGCAATACAAAACCTCTGGCGCTCGCACCGCAAGAGATGAGAAGCGGGACCGACAAAGCAAGCCATAGCTTTGCAATGGGAAAATTTAGGTGTGTTCTCCTCTGATGTGCAAACCTCCGGCATGAGAGTAGGAAATGCTCCAAAGTTTGAACCTCCCCAAAAGCCGTACAAAAGTTTGTGAGTCTGAACCCCCATTGTCATAAGTAAAGACTTAAACAGGGGATGCTGCCACGCATGAATGTCATCGCTACTTAAGACTGCTACGGATTTACACGCACGAGCGTTCTATGGGTACATGAGATGTCCATAATCAGCAGTAGAGAGTAAGGGGTCGTTGCACGTGGCGGTTATAAATTGAAAACGCTGAAAAAGAGACATTATGAAACGAACATTAATAGGGACGCTACAGGCAGAAGGTGTATTTATAACTGATTTTTCCAAAAAAGTTTCTGCTTCATTTTGCAAAAAACAAATAAATTGCGTTAAAACAAATAATGCGACCAGCCGCAAATAAAACGGATCGCGGGAAAATAAACAGAGAGTGTGTAAATGCAGCGGCCTTTAGCGCGCATAATACGGCTTCAGACGTACTACATGGACAACTTCTGGTCGTACGCGGCGTCGCTGGGATGCAGTCATTGCGTCAGGAATGACTTCAACATCCAGTTCAGCTAGCCGACGAAGAACCTTGTACGGGCCGAAATAGTGGCGCAAAAGTATTTATCTCAATCCACGGCGGCGAATGGGCGTCCAAACCCAGGCTTCGTCTCCTGGCTTATATTCCGCGCTGCGTCTTCGTAGGTTGTAGAGTGTGGAGTCGGTCCGCTGCTGGTCTTTGTTCCGTAATCGGGCAAGCCTTTGGGCTTCTGTGCGTTGAAGGTAGGCGGCGACGTCGACGTTCCCTTCTTTGGTAACGTTGGGCAGCATGGCGTCTAGCGTGGTCGTGGCCTCACTGCCACACAGGAGCCCAATAGGCGTCATCTGTGTGGTCTACTGCACTGCGTTGTTGTAGGCGAAGACGACGGAAGGCAGGATGACGTCCCAAGTTCTGTGTTCGGCATCGATATACATGGCGAGCATATCGGTGATGGTTTTGTTCAGGCGCTCGGTCAGTCCGTTGGTCAGCGGACGGTATGCAGTTTTCCTCCGGTGGCTGGTTTCGCTGTAACGCAGGATGGCTTGTGTTAGTTGCGTTGTGAATGCTGCTCCCATGTCCGTTATGGGTACATCGGGGGCGCCGTGTCACAGAGGTATGCATTGCACGAAACATTTGGCGACTTCTGCTGCTGCTCCGTTCGGCAGGGCTTTTGCCTTGGCGTAGCGGGTCACGTAGTCGGTCACTATGTTGATCCACTGATTTCCAGACATTGACTTTGGGAAAGAGTCAAGCAAGCCCATGCCTATCTGCTGGAGAGGTCTTGAGGGATATCAATGGGGGTTCAGAAATCCCGCTGGTCGGGACGGGGGGGGAGGGGTCTTCGTCACCGACAATCTCAGCAGGTTTTCATATAATGTGCGACATCGGCAGACATTCGCGGCGAAGTTCTTCGTAAGGACATCCTTCTTTGCACAAAACAAAGACAGCCCTGGCTTGAATGAGGCGCGAGGTGAAGAAACTTTCCCTTCCAAGTACTCGATGGGGCGTTTCAGATCGGGGTTCGAACGTTGCTGCTGGGCAAAAAGGTTGGGGCTGATGAGTCCCAGGAAGGCATCCTCATCGTCGTGCGGCTGCGGAACGTCTACAGGGGCTCGTGATAGGCAATCGGCGTCAGAGTGCTTGCGTGCGGACTTGTAAACGACGGTGACGTCATACTCCTGGAGGCACAGACTCCATCGAGCAAGGTGGCCAGAGGGGTCCTTCAAATTGGCAAGACTGCACAGTGCGTGGTGATCGCTGACCACCTTGAACGCTCCTCCGCACAGGTACGGGCGGAATTTCGACGTAGCCCAGATGATGGCAAGGACCTCCTTCTCATTTTTCGAATAGTTAGCCTCGGCCTTCGAAAGGGAACGGCTACCGTAGCCGATGACTTTCTTCAGCCCGTTGCTTTTTTGAACGAGGACGGCGCCTAGGCCCATGATGCTTGCGTCGGTATGAACTGCAGTGTCGGTGTTCTCATCCAAATGCGCGAGGATCGGAAGGGACTCTAAACGACGCTGAATTTGTTTGAAAGCTTCTGCTTGCGGCGCTTCAGATTTAAATGGCACGTCTGGCTTCGTAGGTTGGGTCAGGGACTCTTGGATGCACGAAAAGTTCTTCACAAATTGTCGGTAATATGCGCACAGTCCGGGGAATATGCGCACTGCTTTCTTAAGGGCCGGCGGTGGAAACTATTCAATAGCGGCTGTTTTCTGCAGGTCTTGGCGTACTCCCTCCTTGTTAACGATCTGTTCTAGAAACAGCAGCTCTTCATGGACAAAGTGCCACTTCTCTGCTTTCAAGGTTAGGCCGGACGACTTGATGGCGTCTAGTACTGTTCGAAGTCTATTGAGGTGCTCTTCAATGTTCCAGGCCAAGACAACGATGTCATCTAAATATACCAGACAAAGTTTCTACTTCAGGCCTGCCAGCACCGTATTCATATTTCGCTGAAACGTCGCTGGTGCGGAACAGAGACCAAATGACATCACCTTGAACTCAGAGCCCATCCGGAGTGATGACTGCCGTTTCTCGCGATCTCTTTTATCGACCACGATTTGCCAGTAGCCGCTCTTGAGGTCCATCGATGAGAAATACTTGGCGTTGGAGAGACGTTCCAGTGTGTCGTCGATGCGAGGTAGGGAGTAGACGTCCTTCTTTGTTATGTTGTTGAAGCGGCGGTAATCAACACAGAATCGAAATGTGCTGTCTTTCTTTCTCACTAGAACCACCGCTGGTGCCGCCCATGGGTTGTTTGAAGGCTTGTTGACGTCGTCGGGAAGGATTTCTTCCACTTGATCCCGGAATTCTTGTCGTTCTCGCGAAGACAGACTTTAGGGGCTTTGACGGAGAGGTCGAGCGTGCTGGTCGTTTTTAATGCGATGCTTGGCAATCGGCGTTTGTCGAAGCTTCGGCGATGACAAAAAACACTCGCTGTAGCTTCGAAGCGGATTGCGGATCTGGTCTTGTCTGTTCCGGGGCAGGGCTAGGTTCATATCGAAAGTGGGCGAGTTCTCTTGGTTAGGCGAATCTTCTCCGAACGGGTCGGAGAGGGCGAAGGAGTCTCGTACGCCGGATTTTTAGTCGAAGAAAGCAATCTTCGTTCCTTTGTTAATGTGCCGGTATTCTTCGTTGAACTTAGCAGTACTTCGGCCTGGGCATTGATAATTTTAAGGCTATAGACTTTCTTGGCTCATGGGTGGCGTGGACGGAAGCTGTAGACGGAAGTTGTCCGCACGAACTAACAGTCGTAATTTTTATGGTAAATGAAAGAAAAATGTGAAATTTGATTAAGCAACAGTTCTTAAACAACGAATATGTAAGAAGTAAACGAGAAATTAAAAAAGTAACAAGAAATATACAAAAAAAGCAAAACTAAAAACGACAAAATAGGCAGAAAATGAAAGAAGAACTGGACGACGCTTCATCATTCGTCTTTACGAGTGGGACGCGATTGCGTGTTGCAGCGGGGCCAAGGACACCACGAAACGCCATCGCCCGTTCGGCGCGACGCCTTGTCCGTTCGACAAATTTGAGGAAACGAAATGACGCCTGTCTCACATATCTCGGTTGACACCCGAACCGCGCCGTAAGGTATAGGATAGGAAAACTTTTAGTCTCCAATAGAAAGAGGACAGCTAGAGGGCTACGCACCTAGACGCCAGCCGAAATGTCTCGAGTCTCGGCGGAGGCTTCGGGCAGTCGAACGACTTGTAGCTGAGTCGCCGGGCTGAGCTGAGTAGCATCGTCTCCCACTTGTCTTTCGTCTTTATACCTCGTGCCTCCCGGAAGGCATGAGGACATTCCCATAGCATGTGGTCCAAGGTAACCCTGAAAAAGAATATTTCCGACGCGCGGTTCCGACAAGTAGTACTACGATGCCTTCGGCTTTTCGACCGGACGAGCTGCATACGCTGTCGCGTAAAATATCCTGTATATTTCTCGCTTCGATTTGAATTATGAGTAAGTTTTATTGCCGTGCTTTAAATACGGACGCATCGGATGTCCGTATTTAAAGCAATGCAATATGACTTACACATCATTCAAATCCAAGGGAAACATATACAGGACATTTTACATTATGAGATGGGGCCGAAATAAAGATCACTGCCGCCTGAAAGCCTTGCTTCTAAGTTGCCTGAATGCACCGAGTAAATGCTTCAAATAATTCGATGCGTCGACTGGCAGAATGTATCTGTCATATATTGTTCGCCCGAGCGAGCACCGCTCTTATGCTGAGTACCATTATATGCCCGGAAAATAATATAATATCTCTGTTAAGAAAAGCCGAAAGGAAGCTAGAAATGTGTATCCGTGGGCTCTGCGAGAAGGTAAGGACAAAAGAATATCAGAAAATATGCCACCACCATCTGGAAGACGTTAAAGTAACGAGGAATAGCTGTTTTGTAGCGCAATATATCGTCTATGCGATGTATTACCAAGTGATCAGGATAGTCACGGCCATTATGTTAAGCCTAACCATAAGAAAATATTAACTTAATTAGTCGATATTAGTGTCCAATATGTTCTACTCTTCGAGCCCGCTACGAAGATGGCATTGGTTAGGTCATGACGTCATCATTTAATTAATAGCATCAATTAAATTTAACCCTCACGATAACTGAATACTAACTTCATTAGGTAATATTAGTGCCGAACGTGATCTTGTAGCACCCTCTCTTGGGCGGCGCCGACAACCCGGCTAGCGCGCGCCACCCTGCGAAGAGAATAAAGACGGTACCTGGTCGTGGCTCGTGCAGCCAGGGCTAGCAGTTCTGTTCTGGTGTCGGCTCGTAGCAGTGCTCTCGTTTCCTTCGCTTCTGAGGCGTTAAGCCTACATTGGGGACCACGGACGAGCAATGGCCGATCCCGCAACATCCACGCAGCAGGATTCGCGTCCGCAGGACGTCTCGTCGCTGCAGGTTCGCCTTCCGCCTTTCTGGCCCCAGGACCCGCAAGTTTGGTTCCACCAGGTTGAGGCGGAATTTTGCCTAGCCCGCATCACGTCGGAGACGACGCGCTACTACCATGTTGCCTCAAGCCTTCCTCCTGACGTTGCCGGTGAGCTCTCCGACGTTCTCTCCGCCCCCATGGGTGCTACACCATATCAGCACCTGAAACCCAAGGTGCTGGAGAGATTTATGCCGTCGGACCGCACCCGCCTCCAGCAGCTCCTTACCGGGGAAGACCTTGGCGACCGGCGCACCTCCCAGCTTCTGCGCCGCATGCAACAGCTTCTCGGGGAGCGCGACATCCCCAACCACTCAGCGTTGCTTCGAGAGCTTTTCCTCCAACGCCTTCCCCAGCCCATCCGCCTCGTCCTTGCGGCGGCCGGTGACGTCACCCTCGACCGCCTGGCTGAGCTCGCAGATAACGTTCATGAGGCCACCTCCCCGTCCGTCACTGCTGTTTTGCCGCCAAAAGACCCGGCGATTTCACGCCTTGAGGCCCGTCTCGAGGAGCTTGCCGCCTCAGTCGCCGCACTCCGGAGCCGACCTCTGGAGACCCGTCCGTCTCGTCGTGATCATCTCGCTCTTTCGCGCTCACGTCAAGCTCGGAGTCCCAGCCCTACATCTCTCTGCTGGTACCACAGGCGCTTTCGCCACCGGGCCACGAAGTGTACACCGCCCTGTTCATGGCCGGGAAACGCCCGCCGGGATCACTAACGGCGGCGTGTGGTTCCCCCAGTCATTCGAGCCGCCTGTTCATGGTCACTGACAAGTTCTCCGGCACCCTGTTATCGACACGGGCGCGGAAATCAGCGTGGTTCCACCTACTAAGGCAGATCGTTCCAAGCCATCAGGACTGTCGCTCCGTGCTGCCGACGCCTCGTCTATACCCACGTATGGGCTACGATCTCTCACCCTTGACTTCGGCCTACGCCGCACTTGTCGATGGGTCTTCGTCATTGCAGACGTGGTTCGCCCGATCATCTGCTCAGACGTCCTCTCCTACTTCGACCTAGACGTCAGCGTGCGGCATCGTCGCCTTACCGACGGTCTGACTCATCTCTCCATCTCGGGAGTCTCGTCCGGCCTTGCTCCCATGGGCATTCGCACGCTGATACCTTCCTCTCAGTTCGAAAAAGTGTTGGCGGATTTCCCGGAACTCACTAAGCCATGCAACCTCACTCAGGCGCCTAAACATACTGTGACACACCACATCGTCACCCGGGGTCTACCCGCAGCTGCTCGACCGCGCCGCTTGTTTGGAGACCGTCTAGCTATCGCCAAACGTGAGTTCGACCACATGCTGGAGCTCGGCATTATACGCCCGTCGTCCAGCGCGTGGGCGTCTCCGCTACATCTAGTGCCCAAGCGTGATCCCGGTGATTAGCGTCCCTGCGCCGACTATCGGGCGTTGAATGCCAACACTGTCCACGACAGCAATCCGCTGCCCCAAATTCAGGACTTTACATCGCGCCTCACCGGCTGCGCCATTTTTAGCCAAGTTGACCTGGTTAAGGCGTATCACCAAATTCCCATTGAATCCGCCGACATACCTAAGACCGCCATCACGACGCCCTTTGGTTTGTTTGAGTACGTCCGGATGCCTTTTGGACTACGCAATTCGGCTCAAACCTTCCAGCGGTTCATGGCTGAGGTCACGCGGGGCCTACCGAGTGTATTCGCGTACCTTGACGATGTCCTCATCGCCAGCTCTACACCTCATGATCATGAGCAAGACCTACGTGCTTTGTTCAAGCGTCTACAGCACTACGGCCTGGTTGTGAAAGCCTCCAAGTGTGTTTTCGGCGCTTCTGAGCTCGAGTTTTTGGGTCATCACATATCCTCAGTGGGTATCCGCCCTTTCGCGTCCCACGTCCAGACCATCGAGAATTTTCCCCTGCCCACAACCCTGCGCCTCCTGCGACAATTCCTGGGGCTGATGAATTTCTCCCGCCGCTTTATCCCGCACTGTGCAGAGCTACTTCGCCCGCTCACCGACCTCCTCCGATCATCCGCTGGCCCGTCCTCCGCAATCTCTTGGTCATCAGAAGCCCAGGCCGCCTTTACTGCCGCGAAGCAAGCAGTCGCTAACGCCGTGCTTCTAGTCCATCCGCGCAAAGACGCCCCTACGAGATTGATGGTGGATGCCTCCAGCGTGGCCATCGGAGCCGTCTTACAGCAGTACATTAACTCTGAGTGGATACCATTGTCTTTTTACTCTCGGAAGCTACTTCCTGCTGAGACCCGCTACAGCGTCTTCGGTCGAGAGCTCCTAGCCATCTACTCCGCTATCCAGCACTTTCGGCTTTTTGTAGATGGATGCAAGTTTCACGTGCTAACCGATCATAAACCGCTGGCATATGTGTTCTGGAACAATTCATCGAAGTACGTGTCACGTGAACTCCGTCAGCTAGCTTATATCTCGGAGTTTACTACCGACATCCGACATGTGAAAGGTGCCGCCAACACCGCCGCTGACGCCCTCTCTCGTATAGTCGCGGTAGACGCTCCATCTTCCCCCGCTGACTGGGCCGCATTCTCTTCTGCCCAGCAGAATGACGATGAGCTCGCCGCTTTTCGAGCGAACCCTCGTTCTCTCCGATTACGGCCTGTGCCCCATCCTTGCTCGCCTGAGCCCTTGTGGTGCGATCTTTCAACGGACTTTCCTCGCCTCTTCGTTCCGGCTTCACTACGTCGCCCTATCTTCCATTCTCTCCATGACATATGCCATCAAGGCATTCGGGCTACTCAGCGCCTTCTCACCCAACGCTGTTTGGCCCGGAATCAACGCTGATGTGCGTGCTTGGACGCACCGGTGCCTACCCTGTCAGTCGACTAAGATCTGTCGACATACTAAGACACCTTCCCAAGCCTTTCTACCCCCTGGCCGTCGTTTCGACCATGTTCATCTCGAAATCGTGGGCCCTCTACCCATCTCTCGAGGCTACCGCTATATCTTGATCATAGTCGACCGCTTCACTCGCTGGCCGGAGGCAGTCCCCATTCCTGACATCACCGCAGAGACTGTTTCGCGCGCCTTCATTTCTGCGTGGGTATCTCGATTTAGTTGTCCTGGGACTGTGACAACCGACCGTGGACGCCAGTTTGAGTCCTCCCTGTTTGCTTCCCTTAATAATATTCTCGGCGCCAGGCATTGCCGTACCACTGCATATCACCCGTGTGCTAACGGCATGGTGGAACGCCTTCACCGCCAATTGAAGGCCGCCCTCGCTGCCCGTCTCAATTGCTCCTCCTGGGTCGACTCCTTGCCCCTTGTGCTGCTTGGTCTAAGGGCCGTCATCCGGGAAGACTTACAGTGCTCAGCTGCAGAGCTCGTGTATGGAAGTACTTTGCGTCTTCCAGGCGACTTCTTTACATCCCAGCAGCTTCCAGCCCAGCCCCAAGAATTCCTACAACGCCTGCTGGACTGCGTTAAAGACCTCCGGCCTACTCCCCCACGTCCGTCTCGCCACCATACCATTTTCGTACACCCCGACCTGGCCACTTCGACCCACGTTTTTGTGCGCCGCGACGCTGTCCGAGCTCCACTCACACCGGCTTACGACGGACCTTTCCGCGTTCTCCGCCGCACCCCGAAAACCGCCACAATCCTCCAAAACGGCCGCGAAGAGACCGTCATTCTAGACCGCCTTAAACCGGCTTACATGGAGACCGCCCTGGAACGACTCCCAGCGCCGCCTGACCTAGTGCTCGAGTGCCATCGCCGGCCCTCCGTCCGTTTCGACTTCCAGTCTAGGCGGGGGGCCCTGTAGCACCCTCTTTTGGGCGGCGCCGACAACCCGGCTAGCGCGCGCCACCCTGCGAAGAGAATAAAGACGATACCTGGTCGTGGCTCGTGCAGCCACGGCTGGCAGTTCTGTTCTGGTGTCGGCTCGTAGCAATGGTCTCGTTTCCTTCGCTCGTGAGGCGTTAAGCCTACAATCTCATCTAGAGTATTTTAAATATCTAATTCCATAAAGTCAGCAATAAAATTCCAATAAGGAAGGGCGTCAGGCAAGGAGACACGATCTCGCCAATGCTGTTCACCGCATGTTTACAGGAGGTATTTCGAGGCCTGTATTGGGAACAGTTGGGAATAAGAATAAATGGAGAATACCTAAATAATCTGCGATTTGCTGATGACATTGCCTTGCTGAGTCACTCAGGAGGTGAACTGCAAATCATGATCAATGAGTTAGACAGGCAGAGCAGATCGATGGGTCTAAAAATTAACATGCAGAAAACCAAGGTAATGTCCAACAGCCTAGCAAGGGAACAACAGTTCACAATTGGCAGCGAGAGCCTAGAAATTGTGACGGAATACCTCTACTTAGGGCAGGTAGTGACAGCTGATCCGGATCATGAGAGGGAGATAACTAGAAGGATAAGAATGGGGTGGAGCGCATATGGCAAATTCTCGCAGATCATGAGTGGCAGTTTACCAATTTCCCTCAAGAGGAAAGTGTACAACAGCATAATCTTACCGGTACTCACCTACGGGGCAGAAACGTGGAGGCTAACGAAAAGAGTTCAGCTTAAGTTAAGGACAACGCAGCGAGCCATGGAAAGAAAAATGATAGGTGTAACGTTAAGAGATCGGAAGCGGGCAGAGTGGGTGAGGGAACAAACACGGGTTAATGACATCCTAGTCGAAATCAAGAGAAAGAAATGGGCTTGGGCAGGGCATGTAATGCGAAGGCAAGATAACCGCTGGTCCTTAAGGGTAACGGAGTGGATTCCAAGAGAAAGTAAGCGTAGCAGGGGGCGGCAGAAGGTTAGGTGGGCGGATGAGATTAAGAAGTTTGCAGGCAAAGGGTGGATGCAGCTGGCAAAGGATAGGGTTAATTGGAGAGACTTGGGAGAAGCCTTTGCCCTGCAGTGGGTGTAATAAGGCTGATGATGATGATGATGATAATAAATTACTGAGGTATAAGCGAACCGTCACGAGACTAGTTAATTAGAACCACAAAAACAGTGACCTCACCAATCAAAAATTTGATCTAATAATGACACGTAATACTAATCACAACAGCAACAAATCACAAATTGGGTTGCTGTATCAGTTTACTATGGGGGCCGCCATCTTGAATTCCTCGGACGTAGAGAAGTTCAAGCCGAAGGGAGGTGGTAGCAGAGCCCAAGAATTCGAGAAACGTGATTAATAAGAGCTAACGCTGTTGAAACGCCCACTCTCGGTGGTCACCTGTGGAGGAGGACGAGGAATAAACTTTACTAGGCTTTTCTGTCGTCCTTAGCCCACTTTCGCCCCTGGTGACCTCCATGAAGGAGTTACCTCGAGGATCAAATCTGCGATGTTGGCCTGTACTTGTGTTCACTGCGTCTGATCTTTTCCCAGCTGTCAGCTGAGGGATATGGCAGGAGCTTTCTGGCGGTGGACTTGCCTCGCATCCCCAGAGAATATGGTCATCATCTGCGTTAATGTTTTTGTCGAAAACTTGGCAGATACGGTTAACTTCATCTTTTGTAACTAAGGCCAGTCGATATGGGCTCGTCGGACTTTTTGTCTCGAGCTCTTTGAAGAGCCGTGGCTTGTGCCCTTGTATGCTCTGGGTGTGGGCGCTCGTAGAGGCGCCTGTTTTCCCTACATATATTTGTAACCTGGTTGCTCGTGGTGGGTGGCTCCGCAGGCGGCTCATTTCTGCAGACGGACCGGTTGGTTAGCCCTGTGGAATATTCTTCCGCCTTCTCGCTATCTGAACAGCCGTAGTGGGCCGGCACCCATACAAGGTTGATGGTGATGGAGGTGTGCAAATTTTGAGTAGAGACGCGGTGAGCTTACCAGTTCTACCCGTCTGATAGCCGGTGATCGCGTATTTAGAGTCGCTAATGACTCACTTCGTGCGGTCATCCTAATGGCCAGTGCTAAGGCTGCTTCTTCAGCGTCTTTGATGGAGGGGGCAAGAATTCTCGCCACGTTGAATATTTCGAAATGCGGCGTAATCACACAGACCATGTACCTGTCAAGAATACCGGCCTTTGCATCAGTGTCAATACCTTAGCCATGTCAACACGCCAGGGATGAGGGATATCTCACCGTACTTTTCGGTGTCGTGCTATATTGTGCACATACATTTTTATGTTCACTGGTTTTCCGCCGTAAGGCGCAATCCACCGAGAACTTTTGCTTCATTGACCAGTTATTATCTCCTTCACAGATAGGTACAATTTGGTCACAGATTGCGGAGCTGAATATCTCAATGCAAGCGAGAGAAAGAAATTGTTCTAAATAAATGAGCACACTTCGTCAAAACACATTGGCATCGCTCAACACCAGGCCGCCCTCAGTACACATCGCGTCGAACTTGCTTCTAGAGGCAAGGAAACTCTGAGAAAAGCATTGGAAGCAGTCATAACAAATAAGAAAATTCTGCTCAGCTGGAAACGGAGAGAAATGAATTTGATTTATAAAAGAAAAGGCGATAAGATGAACATAAAATTCTTCCGACCGATTACGATAACGTCAGTTATATAAAGGCTGGCGATGGAGACATTAAAATCAAATATGTAGCCATGGGTACAAAGTAATAGAATACTCGGAGAACTTCAGAACGGCTTCAGAAAGGGTCGGCGCTTATATGATAGCCTGTACGGGCCTAGCCAACGCACAGAAAGAGCTAAGGCGCAAAAAAGACCTCTGTATTTAGCCTTCCTGGACATAAGCGGTGCACACGACAACGTTATCAGGGAACTCCTGCGGATCATTTTAAAATATGAAGGTATCGGTCCCGAGGTAAATGATTTTCTGCAGGAAGGATATTGTGATAATATTGCTAAAACAACAAGGGAGGGGATTAAGAGTACGAATACTGTCGATGTACAGAAAGGATTAAGGCAATTTTGTCCTATATGACTGCTGCTCTTCATGCTATATATAATAAATATAGAAAGAAGGCTACAAGAGAGTTATCTAGGTTATAATCTGTCGTACAGATTAGGCAGAAAGAGTGCTGAGCAAAGACTACCGGGTTTAATGTTCGCGGACGATATTGTCACTAAAGCAGATAGCCAGGAGGAATTGTATATTCTGGTTAATTGCTCTAGGATTCAGTTTTACTCTAGGTTTCAGTTTTAGCGCAACTAAGTCAGGTGCGAAGATTTTCAACAATACAAATTACCAGGTGCTTATAATACAGGGCCATGAAATAACCCCGAGTGCCGAATACAAATATCTGGGGCTATGGGCAAACGACGGGCAGATGTAGTACACAAAAAGCACGAAGTCTCTTATAGCAAAAGGACGAAGGGATCCCGAGATAGTGAAACATATGGCATCATGGGGGTGAAAAAATTATGAAGTACTGAGAGGTATTTGCAAATGGTGCCGGAGCTCACTTTCGGGAATGCGCTTCTGTGCTTAAGGGCAGAGGTTAAGTCTAGATTGGAAGTAAATGCGCGAGCTGTTCGAAGATTAACACTAAGTGCCCACCGACAGACCACAAATGAGGCAATACAGGGCGATATGGGCTGGGCATCGTTCGAAGCACGGGAAGATCAGCGGAAAATTTCATATGAAGAGTGCCTGAGGAAATTTGACGACAACAGGTGGGCAGCTAAGGTAATTAAACACCTACAGAGAAAGAGCGTTGACTCACATTGGCGGAAGGGAACTAGGAAGTAAGCCTGACACAGTTAGAAACGAAGAGCATTAAAGGACAAGTTAAAAAGGCGGGAGATAAAAATTGGATAATTAGAATAGAAAAAAAGGATAGCGTAGAACAATATCGATGCTGGAAAAGGCAGATAGGAAGGAAGCCCTTCATGAAAACTCATGAGGAATGAATGAATGAAAAACTTTATTGTTAAGAAGGATTCTAGCGGCGTTCCGTACTCCTTAAAGCTTGGTGAGGGTGGCTTAGAACGCGTAGCTTAAAAATAATATTAATAATATTTTGTTTTTGGGGAAATGAAATGGCGCAGTATCTCTCATATATTGGCGGACACCAGAACCGCGCCTTAAGGGAAGGGATAAAGGAGGGAGTGAAAGAAGGAAGGAAAAAAAGAGGTGCCGTAGTGGAGGGCTCCGGAATAATTTCGACCGCCTGGGGATCTTCAACGGGCACTGACATCGCACAGCACACGGGCGCCTTAGCTTCAAAAATAACTTTCAGCTTCAAAAATAAAATAGCTAAAAACGTAAATTTAACGAAGATGGTACATGTGCTGCGTGTGGTAAATCTGTAGAAAAATTCGAGCACCTCATACTCAAATGTGTTGGTATCCATCCCGAGATCACACAGACGCTCTTACTGTGGCCCTAGAATTTAGAGATAACAAAGGTGATGTAAATAAATCTGCAGTAGAATTTAGGAAAAACTTGCTGGCGAATTAGCTCTTGTTAACCCTGGTAGAAAGCAAAAAGCTGCATATTCAAGGCGCTCACAAAATACAGTAAATAATAATTGGTTGTTTGGGGAAAGGAAATGGCGCAGTATCTGTCTCACATCTCGGCTGACACCGCATCTGAACCGCGCTGTAAAGGAAGGGTTAAAGGAGGGAGTGAAAAAAGAAAGGAAGAAACAGGCACGGTTATGGAGAGCTCAGGAATAATTTCGACCGCCTCTGAGACAGGGGTCATTTTCTTTCCTTAAAACAAAGTTTATTTCACTTTCTTACCATTACGGCGTGATTCGGTTGTCCACCGCGATATTTGAGACAGGCTTAATTTGCTTTCCTTAAAACCACTTGTGATTTTAGTTTCCTTGACCCGCCGCGGTGGCTCAGTGGTTAGGGCGCTCAATAACTGATCCGGATTTCCCGGGCTCGAACGATACCGCGGCGGCTGCGTTTTTATGGAGGAAAAACGCTAAGGCGCCCGTGAATTGTGCGATGTCAGTGCACGTTAAAGATCCCCAGGTGGTCGAAATTATTCCGGAGCCCTCCACTACACCTCTTTCTTCCATTCTTCTTTCACTCCCTCCTTTATCCCTTCCCTTACGGCGCGGTTCAGGTGTCCAACGATATATGCCACAGATACTGCGCCATTTCCAACCCCAAAAAACCGCTTATGATTATTTTCATTGTCGTTCACTACGGGTGCGGTTCGGGTGTCCACCCAGATATGTGGTATGTAGGTAGGTAGGTGAGTAAACACTTTATTGATGAACCAATTAAGGGAAGTCGTTGGGGGGAAGTTTGGATGGCTTGTTTCTTAATCCCGGCAGGCGGCCATCAGTCCAATAGTTCTGGCGACCTTCTCCGCCCGTTCCACCAACCTGTTCTGTGAGGCCGGCTCTAAGCTAGAGGCCTCGATCTCCCAACCTGCTAGGTCTGTGAGGTTCCAACGAGATGGCGGTTTGAGTACTCGGCATGATAAGAGTATGTGTTCGAAGTTTGATCTCGGAGCCCCACAAAGAAATCAATCGGGTTTGTATTGACCATTGTGTATAAGTGCTAAATAGGCCTGTGAAGGAAACGTTCTGGACTGGAGTTACCTCCACACAATCTGTTGTTCCTTCGTTAGGGTGGGGTGTGGTGGTTGATATGTGAGCGTTACCTCTCTATAGTGTAGAGTGATCTCATTGTTGGTGATAAGTCTGTCTCGCGCGCAGTCTCTCTCGACCCTTTGGCCTGCTCGGTTGACGTATGCTCGAGCAGTGTTGTGCGCCTCCTCGTTTCGGGGGTTGCCGGCGTTGGCTGGCACGCAAACTAATTGAATTATTCTGGGGTCGTGGGAGTTTGATTGGAGAATTTTGTAGGAGACAGAATGGATCTGTCCGTTTGCAAAATTCATTATTGCGGTTTTGGACTCGTTCATTATGAGTGTGGCAGCGGAAGATGCTATGGCCAGTGCCATGGCCTCCTCTTCCGCTTCGAGGGAGGTGGTCGCCCTTATTGAGCCCAGAGCCTTGTGTTTGCGGTCGTGTGTCACCGCGCTCAGGGCGTAGGCTGGGTTGCATGTATATTCTGCCGCGTCTACGTATCGACCTCCTGCATGTTTGTAAACAAACGAGGTGGCGCTGCAGTCGCTAGTGAGCTCGTGGTAGGCAAAAGGTCGGGGAGTGGCGTCGCGGATAGGTGTTGAGCGCGGGTTTTCAAGGCTTGTAGGCGCGTTTCCACTTTCTGCGAATCACAGCAACGGTTGATGTTTACAGCTTAGTAATTTCTTGAAGTACACCAGCTCGCGTTGACCACGTGCGGCGTAGTCAGAGAAATAGTTTGCCACTGTGTACTGTATATATGGTTATTAGTAAACAGAAAGCATTTCTGCCGTTGATTTCTACGCTAGGCATCGAATAAAACAGGAAGTTTTTGACACTCTGCTATAGCCAGAATGATATTACTTCGGGACAGTAGTGAGAGGATGTGCTGGCGTTCTTTCGGTGGAGCCGACGTGCGCGTCGTCTCCCATTCTCTGTCTCGCTTAAGCACTGTTCTTAGCCACAGGATCACGCACCAGCCAGGCCGTCTCCCCTTGTTAAACTGGTCGATTTGGTGAAAATTTTTGATTTCTAGAATTATTTTCTTTCTTACCCTGGGGTGATCTGTTTCGTGAAGAAAAAATTATAGCAAAATATTCAGTAGAAATTTATAAATTACGCTTTCTTGATGTGTTGTCGAAAATTGTGAGGTAATTTCTCTGATTTCTTTGACGCTTTCTTTGAGTTCATTGCCCCATTTATTTCACCAAAGCGCAAGCGAAGAGGCCAAAAACGAGGGAATAAACGTTAAGGTTTGTTTTCTGACCTTTCACATTTTCTGCGATTGGGCATCACTCACACCTTCGTAATTTCGTAACGCAGGAAAATAGAATGATTCTATTTGTCGCAGACGATTTCCGAGTGAGAGATTGAGAAGTGTAATAAATCGCTTAATTTTTTCCTACACGTGCAGTACTATATATATGTTCGTTATTTTTGTAAGAAACGTTTTCTTGTAACTATGCATGCATAAGTACATGATCATCTAAAAGAAGAGCTAACAGCGTCATCATACAGAACAGGGCTTTGTGAACATTCTGGCATAAAAAAAATAGCGCGCTTTCTACTCAATTATTTAAGACCTTGGGGTGACTTGACGAGGGTGTTAATTATAATGACTCAAGAACTGCACCAGTTATATTTAAAAATAAAGCGCATTACTGAAACTAGCGCAGCAGTTTAAAATTTGCACCAAATTTAGGTACATATCGCATGCATAAATAACGAAAACACTTTTCATCGCCGCGTCCCCTTTCAATCTCGCCACGTGTCTGTTAGTAGCACGCCTGGTTCTCCAAACAAGCTTCGCGATCATGAACCACATCATAAAACATGACACATGCGTGATGCAATATATGAAAAAGCATGTGGCGGTTAGCACACTTAAGGTACGTTATTCTAAGCATGCCAACGTGACCGCGCAAGAACTTACCAGACTTCTTTCAACTCGAATCAGATAATTACGTCAGTCATATTTAAAAACACATTTTCAGGTATATATTAAATGCCATAAAACACGTTGTTTAAACATGCTGTGCTATTAACAAAAGAATGCACTTCTTGGGGGCGAGTGAACTTGCTGGCGCCCCGTGCACACCGGCTCAAGGTGATAAATACGTGCACAGCTACATATGTGCTTTTTTTCTTTGCACAGTTATGAGCGCAACATGCTGATGTTCAGGCGAATGAACGCAGTAACTTGCATGCTATTAAGTGCATTGAGTGGCAGTGCCGATCGACTCCCAGAATTCGCGTTTTACTACCGCGGCCCATTCCCTGTTAGCCAGTTTCCTTATGCGGTATTTATCTGCTAGAAACATATCGGGGCTCATTTAAATTTTCTTTTATGCTACTACGCCGATCCAACAGTGACGCAGCAGGTAATTGCATGCTGCTTCTGCAGTACGCATGCATGATGCAGCCGCCGTAGCTAAGGCAGCTGCGGTAGGCACGGGCAGCAGGAACCCGTTTTGCCTACCATGCGAAAGTTGCTCCTGACATCAGCGCCACCGCATCCTCGTGACGTCGCGGTGTGAAGGAGGTCCATACTGCCTCTTCCTTCTCCGTGTGCTTTTTATACGGGGCTTTGGCGCGTGCTTCCCGTCTTTTGCTATTGTGGGTTGGGTGCAGGTTCTTGGGTAGTGGGTGGACGATTACTTTTCCTTGATTTGTTCATGAAGGCTTTGGACGTTGTCCGAATGAGGGCCCATTGGTTGAATATTTAATGCGGCTAGAATCTGTATGCCGGTGTTTGGAACGATAGTCTGTCCAACTGTGCTAGCGGTGCGCTTCAGTCAGTTCTTGTAGAGTGTTGTGGACCCCCATGCGGAGGAATCGGTTGTTTTAGATCCCTTGTGAGAGATTTATGGCTGATTTGTAGGTCTCTATTGTTAGCTTCTGTGAGGCACGTGTTAGTATCTTTTTGAGTTAAAGATAAGGGAGTGATTATACCATCCTGCTATTCACGAATGCCTGCACTAACCACCTGAGGTCGTGTTCTCGCATGCCTCGGTGCTTGTTTGCTATTCTTTTGATTAGCCTGATGGTGTGATGTGTAATGATTGTGAGTTTGGAGAGTTTCTCTGTATTGAGGCCGTTGCTTTGGATGAACATTCCCACAATGAGGAGTTTCTGCATCTTCTGTACTGCGAGGCCATCGACCTTCACTTGCATAGAAGGGTTCCCTTTTCTGTGGCGGCCCGCGGTCGGGTGGAGCAGCAGGATTTCGTATTTGGTCGGCGAGCACGCCAGGCCTCTACAAGCCGCGCACTCGGCAACCGCGTCCGCTCCCGCTTGGAGGGCTTCCTCCATTTCGCCGACATTTACCGCGGTCGTCCACAGGGTGATGTCTTCTGTGTAGAAGGAATGCAATAGATATGCGATGCACTCTAATTTTCGGGCCATCAGTATGAGTGCAATGCTAAACAGTAGTGGAGATAAAACTGAGCCTTGGGGTGTGCCCTTGCTTCCTAGGGAAAGGGGGAGGATTCCGCTGACCCAAACCTTCTCTCCGCTGTCCTGTTATTCAGAAAGATGGCTATATAAGCCTGTGTTCTAATTCCTACACCTAAATCAGATAGGGCGTTCCGTACGGCTTCGTCCTGGACGTCGTCAAACGCTTTCGTGAGGTCTAGGGTTAGTAGTGCTCTCGTGCGCTCGACGTGTGGGGGGTGTAGAATTTCTTCCGAGATTTCAAGCACCACGTGTTGCCTGGTAAGGTTCCTTCTAAATCCCAGCATCCTATTGGGGAAGAGGTCATGTTCGTGCATGTGGGTTTGGAGACAGCAGAGAATAAGGTGTTCGAGGAGTTTTTCTAGGAATGAGGTGAGCGAAATGGGGCGAAGGTTCGCCAAAGGAAGTGGTTTTTCGTGTTTGAAATAAAAGTGACCTTAGCATGGATCCATTCCGGGGGGAGGGTGTCCTCCCTCCAGTGTTGGTTGAACAGTTTGGTTACGGCTTGTATGAAATTTTCGTCCAGGTACCGTAATGTTTTGTTGGTGACATTATCTCCACCCGACACCGACGTGGTGGGCAGTTTGTGCATGGCTGCTCTTACTTCCCACGTCGATATGTCTTCGTCGAGCTTTTGGTTCGGAGGGTCTGTGTTTTGGGGAGTGGGATCCTCGTTGTGGTTGTGAGATACCTGCCTTTTAAGTTTTGAATCAGGGTGCAGTCGTCCACATCTAATTTGTGAACTATGAGGGGGACGTTGCGTTCTTGGAAGCCTTTAGTGTTTTCTGGTTCGAAGAGGCAACACAGAAGTTTACACATGTCTTTCGATCCCAGATTACCTTCCGTGCGGTTGCAATTCTTGCCCCAGTGTTGACAGGTTAAATGCGGTGTTTCGATCTTTTTACTAATCCGGTATCCTTACTCTGAGAGGTCTGTTATGTTTGTTTTGAGCCATCTTTATTTGCATACTAGATTGGGCTTCCCACATGTGGAGCAGTCTGCTTTCCACGATTTCCTTTTCCCGAGTTTTCGGGACTTCAGATGTGGCACTTCCTACGTGCTTCGTGAGCATATTCAGCCATTTTGAACGGTGTTCTGTCTCAGGAGGGTACGTAAAGAGCACTCTATTCTACGTGTTTTGTTCCTTGTAATACCTAATAGGTTGCGGCTTAGTGTAAAGTCCGGGCTGTCCGATGTCCGAGGACTCCGGAATAATTTCGACCACTTAGGGATCTTTAAAATGGACTGACAGCGCACAGCACACGGGTGCCTTTGCGTTTCGCCCCAATCGGAGTCTCATGCCCGGCTAAAATCGAAAGTAACAACAAAAATAAAGTGGAATGAGAATGCTGCTCCCTTTGCTTTTGCGCATGCGCACTATCGGCCACCACGCTCACGGCGAAATGCTCGACTGAGTAGCCTAGTGTAGCGCTCGCTAAAAACCAATCATCAATTTCTTTGCAGGTGTGCTGGTCCCGTGAACCCGAGCGACCTCGGGAGTTCGAGGGACCTGTGGACTTGGAGTGTCCGCCACAGTCTATCCCCGTCTCCAGGAGCGGCAAGGTGTCCTGTATCATGCGAAATCCCACCCTCTGCCCTGGTACTTAGACTGCTCTGTCGTCCAGATGCGTTGTTCTCGCTGCCTGTTGCTGCCTTGTTAAAACTGTATTGCGTTCGTACTTCCCACTGTCGTTTTTTTATTATGTGCGAAGTCCTCTACAGTTTCCAGCACTTCTTGTCTCCGAGTACGATCCTTAGGGGAGTTGCTCATACACGTCCTCGTCACATAATGTTGTCTGGGTTGGGGCATACCTCGGCTAGATGTCCGAGTTGGCCACATGTCACACAGATTTGATATTTCTTCTCATAGAGATGGGAGCGTAGCGGCATGCCTCCATGGAGCAAAAAAAACGAGGGAGCGTGACGTCATAATCTTGAAGCCTAGTCCTGAAAAATATAATAGAAAGCATAATGGGAAATAGGCCCTCACGTTTCAAGGCAGCGGTAGATCTTAGCCGGATTTCAGTTTCAGTTTCGCTCTCACGCTGTGTTGCGTCAGACGACCAACACGGCTGCGCTCGACATTTGAGAAGCGCACACATGCCATGGAGCTTGGAGATTTGTATGTGCCGAGAGGCAAGTGTCTCAGTACACCCGTGTGTTTCGCGAAGTGCGGCTGGGCCGTCTGAGCTGCGAAATTAAATCCTGCACGCCGGGATACAGGAGCCGCACGGAAGAACTCCGTCGTGGTGTTTCGTTCCCTCGGTGAGTATATACGCAGTGCTCATTCCTTGAGAAACGAAACTATTGCCGACTACGGCATGCCTATGTAATGTTTAATACGAAAATAGTTTTAGTTGGACTTACTACAAAAATGGCGTTACTTAATCTGAATGCCGATTCAAGTTCACATAACTTGATACGTGCTTGCACCTTTCACAACAACTTTCCAAAACATCCTAAAATGAAAACTCTACGGAGGGAAGTGCTGGAAAGCGGCTAAATTTGGATTCCATCGATATGTTGATGTGTCTGCTCTGCTCAGTTAAAATCTGAAGATTACATGGATTGAGGTCGGCTGAAACAAAATACCATTCCGTCAGTTTCACATGTTTGTGGAATCTACGTTATCGCGTTCGTCTTCACTTGTGCCCACGATTATTTTGAAGCAAGCAGTGAAATAGTTATTTTTTAATAAACAAATTAGACGCATATAACTTTGCGGCAACTAGCGGACGTCAAAGCTAGGCGCACATACGGCGCATTTTTGTTGCTTTTAAATATATGTATCTTCAACGGCACCACCGCTCCGCTGCGAGGTCACGTTTGACTCCTATGGTGGTGTTTTCAAGCGAGCAAAAGTGCGCGCTGGCTCATTTTTCCATGTCTCGGTTGAGCGGGAAAATACACTCCGGCTATATGCTTTTTCCTGGACTACCTGTTTGTCTTTGCGTGCCAGAAAGTTCCTCTATTCAAAGAGATGAAAAAGTCTGTGAAACATGAAAATAACGCGTCAAACAGCCTTCGGAAACGAATTACCAAGCTGGCTGAGTACTATAGCTTGTCCAAAGCGGGAACCATTCCTCTTGCAATGCGACAAGAATGGCATATGTATTGTCACCTACTGTGATGGCAGTCAACAGGGATGAAGATGGACGAAAGTTATTCTAGAAGAAAATTGTTTAATGGACTGACTTGCGCTCACAGTGCACTGAATCACTCGACGGCGGCGAAGCAACAAGCGTGCTCTGCGGTCGCCGAACCGAATGGCTTGCCGCTATCGGCCATGCTGAATTTAAAGCTGATAGAAAACTTTCGAGATATTGCGTGCAAAGTTACTAGAGCATTGTGGAACAACGTAGAATCAGCTCTGACTGGCTGCGATCAATCGAGATAAATCTGGTCGCGTGTTGCAGAGCAAACAAAGCGATAAAGCGGCCTGCCGGCAGCTTTGAAGAATGAACAAACACTACAAAGATTTGCGGTAGTGTCTGACCTTTTTTGAAAAATGCCGTTCTTTCCTGCCGCTTGAGCATCTTTCCTTCTAATGTTCTGGAATTTACACACGTTACTTGTTCGTGCACGCGAAAAAATAAAAAGCTATAATCTTTTTTGTATAACTGCTAATATACTTTGCTGTGTACTTAGTTAAATTTTTCTTAATTACATTCAACAATAACAAGATGCAAAAGCGTTTATATTTTTTTCATTGCAATCGTAAGGCTCAGAGACAGCCGCTGATTTTTGGCTGCATTTTCTTAATACCAAGGAAATATGTGACCTTAATACATAAAATTAAGTGACCGTTTCCATTGGCTTTGCTTGGTGACAAACGTACGCACTGCACATTTATTCTTAGGAAAGCGCTGAAAATTAGAACAGCTTTCTTACTGCTCCTATTGAAATTGAGCAACAGAATACCTTTGGTTTAGGTTAGAAGAAAATATATTTGATAGTGTGTTTTATTTTCTCCAAGCCTTCTCTGGGAGAAAGCACTGAGCCATTGACAACAGAAGCGATGAGCGCCTTTAATCGAAGTATGCAAACCCCTCAAGATAATACAGTATGTGATTTTTTTTTCTATCTCTCACTAGGCAGTGCAGTTAAAAAAAATACACCTACAGTGGACAAAATTCATTTCTCGTGTGCACCCTTACAGGCAGCTTCTCAGCTGGCCTATGAAGATGTGGTCATTTAGGATGAGTTTGTTTCTTTTACTGTGGACGTGTTAAGTGAGTTGTCAGCATCGCAAGATGTCTTGGTAAGTCATGCACCCCCAATAACTACATCCAGTGTAACAGCAGTATGTGCATGTTCATATCCTGCAAATGTCAAGATGTTTGCGTGACCTATTTGCAGCTTATTAAGGGTAATACTTATGCATAGTGCTCAACAGACAGGTCTTAGGTCTGGGCTTAAAGGTTGCTTTTGCATTAAGTCAACGTGGTAGGCTTACCCTTAGAGTACGTCTACTATATTCTCTACTTTGGCTTTTGTGTATTTGCGTGCTGTACAGGTTTATATAATATTTGGTGAATATAACAACAGAGTTTATGTTATTGATAGTTATATGAGCAGCTGCGTTCTAGACGAGCTGAGGAACTTCAAATGCTGGAAACAGCTGAAGGCCACAGGGTGTACACAAATTGCCTTTACAATGTTCTTAGAGGGCATACTTAACTGCACATCTTAGTAGTTTTCAAATTTAGCAAATCGGTCCTTTTGAGTACATTGAAATGCCTTAATCAGTGAGGGGACAATTTATTAGGTATCAATAAGTGATTTCCCCCCCCCCACACACACACACACACACATATATATATATATATATATATATATATATATATATATATATATATATATATATATATATATATATATATATCAGAAAATGTCTTTACGGCTCTGTTTAAAAGTTTGTTTTGGCTTACTTGCATCCCTAACTCTGCTGCTAGCAGATCACAATTTGTTTAATTTAGAAAGGATTTGGCTACGTATTATGCTAATGCTATATTTGTGATCCCGTCAATGTGCCATGCTATGCCATAAGTGACAGTCTATTTGACCATAAACACAAAGCAGTGGAGGCAGGTTCAAGTTTTACGAGCATCGAAAGCTCGCTTTATTCGAACAAAGAGGAAACGTTTAATTTTCTTCTGTGGGCTCCATGGTTAGAGTTGTTTACCAAACTTTTTTCTCTTCTTGCATCATTTATAATCAGAACCTTAAGTTGATTGCTTTAACAGAACAAACTTCTTTGCTTACATGAATTGTGTTCGTCTTTCCTCTAGCCAGGCAGTTCACGGCAGCATGACGAAAATATGTATGCCTTTTCACCTCCGTCCTTGCGAACTAGTAACATCTTACAAAGAGCATCAACATCATAATATGAAATGGTAAGAAAGCATAAGAAAGATGTGTTGCGCGAAGTTCTTATCTTTTTATTGTGATTAATGACGGTCCGCAGACTCAGAGAGCTTTGTGCATACTTGCTACTTCATATAGATTGTGCATCCGAAATAAAAAGAATTCGGCTTTGCCATCAAGCATTTTTAACATAGCATAATAGATGCTTTATTTGAGATTTACATCTGCAATTGTTTCACTACGAATTGTCAAGCCATGTAGCTAGAAAATCATCTATATAGTAACAAACCAACTTGATCGGATACCTTTTCTTCCTAAGAAATACTTTTGTACAATTGAAACGGTTGCAAATATCAAATAATTAGTTTGTAGCACAACTAACTGAAAAATTTTGTTTGTTTTTATACAACATTGTCGTGGGGCTGCCTCATATGCTTTCATGCATAAAATTACGTTATATTCTATACAAAAACTTCAATGCTGATAGATTAGGCATGTAAATTCGTAACTTCTCCACTGACCACTTTGCATTATGCACTGCGCAACTTTTAGACATTAAATGAGCAAAACTCTTTAGCTGTTTACGTGTTTCAAATGTATGATGAGCTAGTGCTTAGTTTGTGATAAACCGCATTTAGCTGCAGGCCCTCCAAGATACTCCCGAAAAGGCTTTTTTGCGAAGCGAAGTTAAGCGCTACACAAATCTACATACTGCAAGATAAAAGAAACTTAAAAATTTGCAGCAGTCCCGACGCCAGCTTCAGCGCAAAGTCGCCCATCTAGAGGTTGTGGTCATAGGACTCAACCAAAAACCGCATTCTTATCGATCAAGGCTACGCAACACTGGAAAGTATTGCAGAACCTAACAAAGACCAATTGATGCGTCAAATGGCACTGAAGTCAGGGGCAGCAATGCCAACTGTTTATTCACCGGAACTCAGGGCGTTTGCCATGACGTTACACTTTTAATCACCAAAGACCTGGGCACTGAACTCATCTAATGATGAGCTGTTAGTAATATCTATGTCTAGATTGTTCCATTCTCGTGTAGTTCGAGGAAAAAATGAGTATTTGAATATGTCAGTACGGAATGGAAACTCATTTAATTTGTGTGTGAGGTTGTGGCGGGTCGATCTAGTTTTTGTGGTCGTTATGTATTTTATAGCGGGCACTTTTAGTTGGTTGTGTATTAGCTGATACATAAGTTTAAGTCTTGCGAATTTTGCTCTGTTCTCCAGGGTTAGGAGTTCTGCACGTTTTAGTAATTGTGTTGGTGACTGTGTGCGAGCTGTGATTTGACGCCTGCTTACCGCATCCAAAGACCTTGTCGAAATGGTACCAAAGTATTGATTGTGCTCCTGGTTACAAAAATGACGCCCTGGATACACTGAAATTAGTCAATAAAAATTAAAACACAGGCTGCTCGACAATTTGTAACTTGATTGTCGATGAAATTGCAAATCGAAGGCATGCAGAATGGGATGGGAAAAGGCTTTCATGGGTATGTTGTTTTGGGAATAGAGATAAATGACGACTGCTTCACAATCGCTCAATACGCATTCGTTTTAATCCTGGTAGCGGTTAATGGACGATGAAAACTTCCAATTGGTTATTTCTTAGATTTTCCGATTCATATTCAGATCATTTTATTTCCTTTCAGTTGAAACTGGAAGACGAGGTAATGGGCATGAAGCCTGACAAGGCCTTGCCTCCCATCTGCGGTTCGGAGCAGGCAAAACTTCAATACATTGCAGGGATTTCTCTTGATGAAACAGTGTACACATAGACATGGGTTCTGTCCTAGGGCCCCTACTTTTTCTCATTTATATTAATGACTTGCCTAACAACATTGCTTCTTCTGTATGTCTTTTTGCCAATGTTTGCGTTATTTGCCGTGAAATTAACAGTGACTCTGACACTTCTGTCCTTCGATCTGATATTTACCAAGTTTCAGAAAGGTGTAAGTTATGGCACACGGAACTTAACATTAATAAGTGTAGACATCTGCGTGTTTCTCGACGTAAGACTGGAATAGCTACTTACGACATTAATAATATTCATCATGAAACTGTGGCTTCGTATGAGTACCTTGGTGGTCACATAACTTCTAATCTTTCTTGGAATCTGCACGTGGAATTTATTACTAACAATGCTAACCCCATGTTGGGGTACCTGCGTAGAAACCCCTTTCTTCTCCCTTTCTTCTGCGTCAATAAAATTGCTCCTTTATAAAACACTTGTTCGGCTTATATTAGAATATGCAGCACCTGTGTGGGACCCTGACCTGTCATCATTAGCTACTGAAGTCGAATCTGTTAAAAACCGTGCACCACATTCAATCTTTTCCAATCATCACCGTATCTCTAGTGTTACTGTTATGAAAACTACCCTATCATTGCCAGCCCTTTCATTCCGCAGAACAATTTCGCGCTTATGCCTACTTCATAAGCTCTATTACTACAATCCTGTCGTTAAGAGCCGGCTACTAACTACCCCTACACATGTTGCAGGCCGCATTGATCATCTTCGCAAAGTAGGTGTTCCGTCATGCCATACTACACACGCTTTTCTTTTGTCCCCGACACTTCTGATTGTTGGAACCACCTTCCCAGACACATTTTCGATATTTCACGTAGTGATGACGGCAGTCAAATCAGCGATGAAGACGGACGAAAGGGTCTTCTAAAAGAACTGTTTATTGGGCTGACTTGCACCCAAAATGGACTGCATCACTCGGCGGCGGCGAAGCGAAAAACGTGCTCGGCGGTCGTCGAACAGAATGCCGGCCGCTGTCGGCAGTGCTCCATTTAAAGCTGATAGCGAACTTTCGAGATAAAGAGCGCAAAGTTACTAGAACATTCCGGAACAACGTAGAATCAGCTCTGCCTGGCTGCGACCAATCGAGATAAATCTAGTCGCGTCTTGCGTCGCAAACAAAGCGATACAATGGTGTGGCGGCAGATTTGAAAAACGAACAAACAATGCAAATATTCGCGGCATTACTCCCCTCTCAAAGAAGCATCGACCCGATGCATTAAAACAAATAATGCGACTAGTAAGCGGAAAAAACGGATCTTGCGAAAATAGAGCATGGAAATGCAGCGGCCTTTAGCGCGCATATTACGGCTTCAGACGGACTACATGGAGAACTTCTGGTCGTACTGACAATAGTGAAAACAGCGCTAAAGAAGAAGCCGGAAGGCGAAACGAGGAAGTGACAGGAAAGAGCGCTGTTTCCTGTCACTTCCTCGTTTCGCCTTTTCCGGCTTCTTCTTTAGCGCTGTTTTCACTATTGTCAGAATGGACCAACTAGCCCAGCAAAAAGTTCTGGTCGTACACGGCGTCGCTGTGAAGCAGTCATTGCGTCAGGTATGACTTCATAATCGAGTTCACCCAGCCGACGAAGAACCTTGTACAGGCCGAAATAGCGGCGCAAAAGCTTTTCACTCAATCCACGGCGGCGAATGGGCGTCCACACCCAGACTTGGTCTCCTGGCTTGTATTCCGCGTTGCGTCTTCGTAGGTTGTATCGTCTGGCGTCGGACCGCTGCTGATCTTTGATCCGTAATCGGGCAAGCCTTCGAACTTCTTCTGCGCGTTGAAGATAGGCGGCAACGTCGACGTTCTCTTCTTCTGTAACGTTGGGCAGCATGGCGTCTAGCGTGGTCGTGGCCTCCCTGCCATGGACAAGCCTAAAAGGCGTCATCTGGGTGGTCTCCTGCACTGCGGTGTTGTAGGCGAGACTACGTAAGGCAGGATGACATCCCAGGTTTTGTGTTCGGCATCGACATACATAGCGAGCATATCGGCGATGGTTTTGTTCAGGCGCTCGGTCAGTCCGTTGGTCTGCGGATGGTATGCAGTTGTCTTCCGGTGGCTGCTTTGGCTGCAGCGCAGGATGGCTTGCGTTAGTTCCGCCGTGAATGCTGTTCCTCTGTCCGAGATGAGCACATCGGGGGCGCCGTGTCGAAGAAGAATGCACTCCACGAAAAATTTGGCGACTTCTGCTGCTGTTCCGTTCGGTAGGGCTTTCGCCTCGGCGTAGCGGGTCAGGTAGTCGGTAGCTATGATGAACCACTTATTTCCAGATGTTGACGTTGGAAAAGGGCCAAGCAAGTCCATGCCAATCTGCTGAAAGGGCCTTGAGGGAGGTTCAATGGGGCTCAGAAATCCTGCTGGTCGTGCGGGAGGAGTCTTTCGTCGCTGACAATCTCGGCAGGTTTTCACATAATGCGCGACATCAGCAGACAGTCGGGGCCAGTAATACTTCTCTTGAATGCGGCGGACGGTGCGATCAAACCCGAGATGTCCAGCTGTCGGCTCGTCGTGTGAAGCCTGTAGAATTTCTTCGCGGAGACAAGTAGGTACAACAAGGAGGTAGGCTGTTTTGTTCGCTGTAAAGTTCTTCGCAAGGACCTCATTCTGCACACAGAAGGAAGACAGCCCTCGCTTGAATGAAGCGTGGGGTGAAGAAACCTTGCCTTCCAGGTACACGATGAGGCCTTTTAGGTCGGGGTCCGAGCGTTGCTGTTGAGCAAAAGAGCTGCGGCTGATGGGTCCCAGGAAGGCGTCCTCATCGTCGTCCGGCGGCGGTGCATCTACAGGGGCTCGTGAGAGGCAATCGGCGTCAGAGTGCTTGCGTCCGGACTTGTAAACGACAGTGACGTCAAACTCCTGGAGACGCAGACTCCATCGAGCGAGTCGGCCAGAGGGTTCCTTCAAATTGGCAAGCCAGCAGAGCGCGTGGTGGTCGCTGACCACCTTGAATGGCCGTCCGTAGAGGTAGGGGCGGAATTTTGACGTAGCCCAGATGATGGCAAGGCACTCCTTCTCAGTTGTCGAATAGTTAGCCTCGGCCTTGGAAAGGGAACGGCTAGCGTATGCGATGACTTTCTCCAGCCTGTCGCTTTTTTGAACGAGGACGGCGCCTAGTCCCACGCTGCTTGCGTCGGTATGAACTTCAGTATCGGCGTTTTCATAAAAATGCGCAAGGATCGGTGGGTACTGTAATCGACGCCGAAGTTCCTTGAAGGCTTCTGCTTGCAGCGCTTCCCATTTAAACGGTACGTCTGCCTTCGTCAGTTGGGTCAGGGGCTCGGCGATGCGCGAAAAGTTTTTCACAAATCGTCGGTAGTATGCGCACAGTCCGAGAAATCTGCCCACTATTTTCTTATCGGCGGGCGGTGGAAACTGTTCAATAGCAGCTGTTCTCTGCGGGTCTGGGCGTACTCCTTCCTTGCTAACGATGTGGCCTAGAAACAGCAGCTCTTCGTAAGCAAAGTGGCATTTCTCTGCTTTCAAGGTTAGGCCAGACGACTTGATTGCGTCTAGTACTGTTCGAAGTCTTTTGAGGTGCTCTTCAATGTTCGAGGCGAAGACAACGACGTCATCTAAATATACCAGACAAATTTGCCACTTCAGACCTGCCAGCACTGTATCCATTACTCGCTGAAACGTCGCTGGTGCGGAACAGAGACCAAATGGCATCAGCTTGAACTCAAACAGCCCATCCGGAGTGATGAATGCTGTCTTCTCGCGATCTCTTTCGTCGACCTCAATTTGCCAGTAGCCGCTCTTGAGGTCCATCGATGAGAAATATTTGGCGTTGCAGAGGCGGTCCAGTGTGTCGTCGATGCGGGAGCGGGGGTAGACGTGCTTCTTTGTTATGTTGTTCAAGCGGCGCTAATCCACGCAGAATCGAAGTGCGCCGTCTTTCTTTCTCACTAGAACAACCGGTGCCGCCCATGGGCTGTTTGAAGGCTAGATGACGTCGTCGCGAAGCATTTCTTCGACTTGGTCCCGGATGGCTTGTCATTCTCGCGGTGACACACGGTAGGGGCTTTGACGGAGAGGTTGAACGTGTTGGTCCGTTATAATGCGATGCTTGGCAATTGGCGTCTGTCGCACCTTCGGCGATGTCGAAAAACACTCACTGTAGCTTTGAAGCAGATATCGGATCTGGTCTTGCCTGTTCCAGTGCAGGGCTGGGTTGATGTCGAAAGTGGGCGAGTTCTCTTGGTCAGGCGAATCTTCTGCAGAGGGGTCGGAGAGGGCGAAGGAGTCTCGTACGTCGGCTATTTCGTCGAAGAAAGCAATCGTCGTTCCTCTGTTAATGTGCCGGTATTCTTCGCTGAAGTTACTCAGCAATACTTTGGCATGGCCATTGCGAAAATGTGCGATGCCTCTTGCGATGCCGATTCCTCGGTCTAGGAGCAACTGCATGTTGCCCTCGATGATGGCTTCAGCGTTAATGGCTTTCCTGGTGCCTACGGTCAGGATAACGCTTGATCGTGGTGGGACGCTCAGTTCTTCCTCCAGCACACTCAGGGCAACGTGATTTTCCCGAGTTTTCATAGAAGCGATGGCTTCGTCCGTCGAAAGCGTGATCAGCTTGGATCGCAGGTCGATGATCGCCTGATGCTCATTACGAAATCCATACCCAAGATCACTTCGCGGGAGCATTGCGGTATAACAACAAAGGTCGCAGGATAGGTATGTCCTTTGACAGTCACTCGCGCTGTGCATCGTCCTGATGGCTTAATGAGGTGGCCCCCTGCGGTGCGAATTTGTGGGCCGTCCCAAGCCGTTGGGACTTTTCTCAGCTGCGCAGCGAATGTTCCATTCATAACCGAGTAATCGACTCCTGTGTCGACTAGAGCGGTAACTTTCCGGCCGTCGATAGTCACTTCTAAGTCAGAGGTCCTGGATCTTGCATTGCACGTCGCTCTCGGCGTCGGGTCACGGCTTCGTCGCGTATGCGAGTCGCGGGTGGGGCATGTGGACGAAGCTCTTCTGGGTGGCGGCGTCGTTTTCAAGGCAGCCTGCGTCGTGGTCGGGGTTCGCATTGTGTGCGGCGTCGGTGCAGCGAGTTCCGGTTCTTCATGCGGCGTCGCGGGTGCAGCGTCTTCATGGGGCGTGGTCGGTGGAGGATCTTCGGCGTTTCGCTCTTGAGCAACCTCACCTCCAGAGGTTGCTGCCTTTAGTTTCCCCTACGGGGGCTGGGAGACCTTCCTCGTGCCGCTGCTGCGTAGCTGCGGCGTGGCGACACAAAGCGCGAGGTTGACAGCGATGGTGAGCGCGAAAAGCGGTTCGGCGTGTACACTTCTCGACGCAGGTACTCGTCGATTTCCTGCGGACGTTGCCCGAAGCGTGGTCGTGGGGCGTTAATGGCAAATCCTCGAAGACCGATACGTCGGTACGGGCAGTGACGAAGAATATGGCCGGCCTCACCGCAATGGAAGCACAACGGCCGGTTGTCGGACGTCCTCCAGGCGTCGCATTTCCTGGGGCTTGAGCGTCGGTCATAGGCTGGGCGGGCGGGGACTGGGAGGCGGCGTTGTGGAACAAGTGGCTTATCTCGGGGAGGACGTGGGGGTTGTCGTTGGGGCTGGGCAGTCCTTACTGCAGCGGCGTAGGTCATGGCCCGGGGTTCTGTGGCCGTCGGGGTGCCAAGTGCCTGTTGCACTTCTTCCCGTACCACGTCCATCAGAGTCGCTGCTTGTGGCTGTGGGGAGGATGGCAGTAATCGGCGTAGCTCCTCTCGGACGATTTCGCGGATAACTTCCCGCAAGCTGTCGCTGGTGGTGGCCGGCGTGTCCGAACGGATTGCACAGGCAGAGGAAGGACGATTGTACTGCCGAGCTCGGACGTCGAGGGACTTCTCAATCGTGCAGGCTTCTTGCATGAATTCCTCGACTGTTTTTGGCGGCTGGCGGACGAGGCTTGCAAAGAGTTGTTCTTTTACGCCGCGCATTAAAAACTGAACTTTCTTTTCCTCGGTCATCCCGGGGTCGGCGCGGCGAAATAGGCGCTTCATCTCCTCGACGTAACCGCGGACGGGCTCATTCGGAAGCTGGATCCTGGACTCGAGGAGTCGTTCGGCTCTTTCTTTCCTCACGACACTGGTGAATACCTTCAATAGTTCTCTCTTGAATAGCTCCCATGTCGTAAGGGACGACTCGTAGTTTTCGTACCACGTGCGTGCGGAGCCATCCAATGAGAACACGTGTCCAATTTTTGCCGCATCATCCCACTTGTTGAATGACGCCATGCGCTCAAATTGATCCAACCATTCTTCAGGGTCTTCGCCTAGGGATCCATTGAAAGTTGGCGGCACCCGCGGCTGCTTCAGTATGATCGGTGTCGACATCTTCGGCGAGGTTTTGGTGCTCGTAGCCGCGTCTTTTCGCTGTCTGGTGCGGTCCGGCAGTTTACCGAACTCAGGCTCTTCTCCCTGGAGACGTCGGCAGGCTCGCTGAGGTGCTGGCTCGTCCTCGGGTGCGAAGCGCTCAGGGCTGGCTACACGACTTGAAGGGGGCGTCCGGAACATGGAAGGTTACCCCGCACGCACTCCACCAGATGTCACGTAGTGGTGACGGAAGTCGAAGCAGCGATGAAGGCGGACGAAAGGGTCTTCTAAAAGAACTGTTTATTGGGCTGACTTGCACCCAAAATGGACTGAATCAATCGGCGGCGGCGAAGCGACAAGTGTGCTCGGCGGTCGTCGAACAGAATTCCGGCCGCTGTCGGCCGTGCTCCATTTAAAGCTGATAGCGAACTTTCGAGATAAAGAGCGCAAAGTTACTAGAACATTCCGGAACAACGTAGAATCAGCTCTGCCTGACTGCGATCAATCGAGATAAATCTAGTCGCGTCTTGCGTCGCAAACAAAGCGATAAAGTGATGTGGCGGCAGATTTGAAAAACGAACAAAACACTGCAAATATTCGCCTGCAGCAAGACGCCGCCAACGGTGACTCCGGCGTTCCTGCCAAGAAGAAACGGAAGCCGCCCGCTATCAAAAGGCGAGTGCCGCTACCGCAACTCCCAAAGAGCGACTACAAAATAGTCTGCCGTCCGCGAGGCTGGAACTTAAACGACTTTGCGCCACGCCAACTCGAACTCGCCATGTGCGCGGCAGCCAAGGTTCCTCTTCAGGCCGCACTAACTGAAGACACCATGCGTGTTAATTCTAATAACAACACGCTCACTCTAAGCACCCCGGCACGCCAGCGAGCTGCAATGTACTCCGAAGTCAAAGCGTTCCAGCTTGGAGATCACACCTATGAAGTGGCGACGTATGTAGCAGCGCCAGACGACTCAGTCAGAGGTGTCATTTATCAAGTCTACGACGGAAGCTCGCCGGAGGAAGTCCGACAAGGCTTCATTACTCGCAACCCGGGTGTCGTGATCCTCGACGCTCGTCAGCTGGGTCGTTCAAAAACGACCCAGATAACATTCCAAGGGAACAAAGTTCCGAGCCAGATCTACTTTTGGGGATCCGTATTCCATGTGCACCCTTACCGGGAACAAGTCGAAACCTGCTACAACTGCAGGAGAGTCGGACATAGAGCCGACGTCTGCTACAGACCCAAAGACAACCTGTGCCACCGCTGTGGCGAGAACCATCCTGCACCTCCTGATGGGGAGCCACTCACATGTAAACCCGACTGCATCGTGTGCCATGGGGCACACCACACCGGGAGCCGGAATTGCAAGCACCGCCTCGTGGTCCGGAGTCAACAACCACATAGGCTTAACGAGGGTGCGGCCCAGCATCACGTGGAAGGTGCGGCCCAACATCACGTGGAGCATCACCCGAGATCCAGGCACCGATCTTCGAGTCGGGCGAGGAACCAAACATGGAACCAGGGCAGAGATAGATCCAGTTCCTTCCCGCCGCTGAGTGGGGCGACTGATGGAGAGAACAGCACAAGTTCAGACCGAGGCAGAAGCAGCAGCCGAACCAACAAAAAGGTGAGCTGGCAAAATCCGGCCTCCCAACATATGAGCGCTCGGGAGAAGGAACTTATAGAACAATTCCACAAAGAGCTTAAGGCGCGTGACGAGGAAAACGCCAGACTAAAGCAAGAAATGGCGGAGCTTCGTCGACTTGTCATGGCCTCGAGAGAGCAAAGAGCACAGTCACAGCAAACACCTGTGCAAGCCCCTCTTAAAGCACCCATTCCCGCATGCGAGGCTATGGAAACAGACAAACGCACCGCAGTTAAAAGACCCCCTCCCCCAGCGGAGAATACCCAAAACAAACGAGCTGCCGAAGCCTCTGCAGGCGATGTACCGCAGCCGGCTACGCCCGCTCCATTAAGTGCTGACCCTAATGCAATCACTACAAGAGTGGATAGCATTCAGAACAAGGTAGACAGCCTAGAGGTTAGAGTAGGAAACAAAGAGGCTAAGGTAGATGCCTTAGCAGTGGAAACTCAAGTAATGTCTATGTTCCAAGAAGTGATGGAGAAGCTGACCGTATTGGAGAACAGCTTAACATCATTACAGCAAAGAGTGGATCACCAATATGGCCCCGTAGCAACAAATTGAGGTATGGCAGTGGAATTGCAGAGGCTTCCGGCGCAAACGGGGGAATCTGCAGTTTCACATTCAAGCACAACAACGTTCGACAGACATTATTGCTCTACAAGAAGCTAGTGGCGTGGTCAAATTACCGGGCTATAAGGCGTTTCTTCCGCAAGGATATGATGCCGGCTCAATTACGGGCGTGTCCACCGCCGTATTATTGCAAAGAAATATTACTGCTCTACAGCACATCATAGAAAGTTCAAAAGAAGACTACGTCTTTCTTGAGATTTTACCCAAGAAACGAGGAGATACAAATTTGTTTCTGCTTAATGTATATAGCCCACCCAAAGATAAGGGTACCGGTATACCGGAATTACTTATCAAGACTCTGAAACTAGCGACTAAAGCCCAGCTATTAATAGTAGGGGACTTTAACGCACCACAACCGGAATGGGGATACACTAGAGCCGGTCCCAAAGGCAACAGGGTATGGCAAGTGGTCCAAAATCGAGGCCTAACTGTCCTGAACAACCCCCAAGAAATCACGAGACTAGGCAACAGTATATGTAAAGACACGTCGCCAGACCTAACCCTGGCAAAGAACATACAAAACCGAACATGGACTAACACAGGACACACGCTAGGCAGTGACCATTACATTATATCTACCACCTTTGAGACAGCAAAGCATAAATCAGTCTTCAACAAAGTAAAAATTACGGATTGGGACAAGTTAAGGGTAATAAGAGAACAAAGACAAAAAGATGAAAGCACAGACCCAGTAATTGAACATCTCGGGGACTGGGTGGAATCACCAAAAATGGACATTAAGGCTACCACAGCGGAAATCAGCATGGAAGAAGGACAAGTCACTGACTCTAGGTTATTGCATATGTGGGAAGCACATTTCAGCTTGCAAAACCGCTGGAAGAGGAACAAACACAACAAAAATCTTAAAAAGAGAATTGCGCAGTTGCAGAGACGAATTGAAAAATATACTCTAGAGCTTCAGCACAAACAATGGGAGCAAATTTGCGACCGCATGAATGGCAAGCTCGAGTGCAGGAAAACTTGGCATCTGCTAAGGCACCTTCTTGACCCCACAGAGGCTAAATCAACTAAACGAGGTCAACTTATGAGATTAGTGCATCAGTATCAAGGCACCACAGAGGAGTTCTTAACGGAACTACGAGATCGATACTTAAACACAACCCCAGATGGACCGCTGCCAAACTATCAGGGAACACCAAACGAGGACTTGGACGCTGAGATTACGGAGTCGGAAGTGTGGCTTGCCATGGGGCAACTATGCACCACGTCTGCAGCCGGGCCTGACGGTGTTACTAACAAAGCACTTACAAACTTGGACGCAGGGTCAGTGACAGCACTCACTGATCTCATGAACAAATACTGGACAGACGGAAACATTCCACAAGAATGGAGACATGCAAAGATTACATTCATTCTAAAGCCAGGCAAGAAATTGTGTATAGAGAATCTACGCCCAATCTCTTTAACATCCTGCTTAGGAAAGTTAATGGAACATATAATCTACGCCCAATCTCTTTAACATCCTGCTTAGGAAAGTTAATGGAACATATAATTCTCAATCGGCTACAAGAATACGCTGAGGACAATAACTTACTCCCTAACTCCATGCTAGGCTTCAGAGCTAATCTTTCTACCCAAGATGTTATGCTGCAACTCAAGGCAGACATAATAGACATGGAACGCAGCAGAGGAACTAAAGCCATATTAGGCTTGGATTTGAACAAGGCGTTTGATAATGTCACGCACGATGATATCTTAAGGAATCTCTCGGACATCAACCCAGGGGAAAGAACTTTCCAGTACATCAAGTCATTTCTCAGTAACAGAACGGCAGAGATAGCAGTGGGAGAGATTAAATCAGACTCTATCTCACTTGGAGGTAAAGGAACGCCACAGGGCTCAGTCCTGTCACCCTTCCTTTTTAATCTCTCACTAATTAAAATTCCTTCTAAATTAGCAGCCATCCCGGGGATGCAACACACATTCTACGCAGATGATATCACTTTATGGACCACAACTGGCAGCGATGGTCAGATAGAGGATACCCTGCAACAAGCTGTAGACATAATACAAGACCTGGCGGGTAAAGCAGGGCTAACCTGCTCGCCCTCCAAGTCCGAATTATTTCTAATCAGATACAAACCAAGGGGCCCTCGAGCAAAAAATTACAAACCTCCGCCTCCACTGAAAATCTGGGTGGAAGGGCTCTCTGTAAAGGAAGTTCAAACTATAAGAATCCTAGGACTCTTCCTTCAGTAACCGGAAGAACAAGGAAACACTAGAAAAACTCCAGACAATCGTCAATATGACGGTAAGACTAATTAGACGAATTGCAAGCAAAAGGAAGGGAGTGAAGGAGACAGAACTTTGCAAAATAGTACAAGCATTTGTAATAAGCAGGCTTGTCTACGCACTCCCATACTTAAAATTAGACAGTAGTGAAAAAGCCAGAGTAGAGTCTATGATTAGAAAAGCATACAAGGTAGCATTAGGGCTACCGAACTGTACTTCCACCGAAAGGTTTCTGGGCTTGGGAGTACACAACACCTTAGACGAGCTTACAGAGGCACACTTAACAATGCAGAGAGGCCGGCTTTCCCGCACCAAAGCAGGAAGAACCATACTTGATCGTTTAGGACTAGGCATACAGTTGCCACCCCAAGATACCAAAACACAGATACCTAAACGCATCGCTAAGGTAATAAGAGTTAAGCCACTAGCTAAGAATATGCATCCTGCTCACCACGAGGGGAGAAGGGCTAGGGCATAAGCTCTACACAACATATACAACCAAGATGAACATGCAGTATATGTAGATGCCGCAGAATATCCCGAGAAACAAGCGTTCGCACTAACGGCGGTGGATACGCAAGGTAAACTGATAGTCTCCGGCACTACTGTAACGAAATCCTCGGAAACGGCAGAAGAGGCGGCAATCGCCCTTGCTATCATTAACACAGAAGCTACTACCATACTCAGCGACTCTAAATTCACCATACGCAATTATGCGAGGGGCAGAATTTCTCAGGCAGCAATGAGCATATTGGGTCAAACCAAAGACTTAGACAGAATTATTGAATTGATATGGGTCCCGGCTCACTCGGGGAACCCTGGTAACGAAGCGGCGCACATAACAGCTCGAGGATTCGTCAGCCGAGCAGGGGACGCTGTCGTTGCTGAGAGTTTTTCGAAGGACGGCCTATCATCTTTTCACGATATTACTAATCATTTTAAACTTGAAAGGAGGATATTCCCTCCTCCAGACAAAGCCTTTAATAAGGAGCAGGAGACCACTTGGAGGCGACTCCAGACGCGATCCTTCATGACGCCTTACCTGTTGTCACAATAGACCCCAGTGAATACGACCCTGCATGTACATTATGTGGTGATTTAGCCACTTATGATCATCTATTGTGGAATTTTAAAGAGGAGCCACCCCCGAAATCTCTAATACAGGTTCCTACTCTCGAGCAGTGGGGGGCCGTGTTGGTCAGCTCAGACTTGGGAGTTCAAACCCGGGTCATTGAATGGGCTACCCAGGTCGCTGTCAGCCGTGGACTGATAGCCACCTAGCACGGATCGTCTGCATTCTGCCTTTTCTGACGAATTAAATGTTTTCCAATCCAATATTCGCGGCAATATTTCTAACCAAAGTTCTTTTAAGACTGCCATATGTAATCTTTATTTGTAGATTTTAGTCAGTTTTATTTTGCGTTCGTTTTTGTTGTCTTATTGATGTCTGCCGGAAATGTTCTCTTTTTTGGGGAATTGTTGTTTTTCCCATTTGCCTTCTCTTGCCTTATTTTGTGTTATGTTTTGTTCATTTTTCGCCGCGTTTTCATTTCTTCTATTTTGTTTTTCTGCTGCACTGTATCTGACCCAATGTATGTCCCTCCCACTCCCCGCTTTAATGCCTTCGGGCCTTAAGGGGAATTGAGTAAATAAATGAATAAGTAAATAAATAAATAAGTAAATAAATAAATAAATATACATAAAATATAAAGTACATATCAACACAGAATACTGGCTGTCTGTTAACACAAGTTCTAAGAGAATCAAGGATTCGCAGTGAAACAAAACACATCAGAGGATCCGCGGCAACACACTAGCGAGAAAAGGAAACGGCGGTTGAGATGGATAACATGTAGACAGAAACATGCAAAAAAACTTTCTCGCAAGACTGGTGATTTTCATGGGCATATGAGTGCCTCTATATACATAAGATGTGTTCAGTGATCATTAGGAATGGTCTGAACTGTAATCTCAAGGGCTTAAATGGTAGCGTAATATCAATGTAGGACTCATGATGGTTAAATATGTTGCTGGATAATCAGCGTCCTGTCTCTCATAATTTGTTCCTACTGTTCTTGTTTTATGAGTATTGGTTCGAAAGCAATAGTGTGGAGATCAGTAAATCTAGTGTAAAGCTATATTTTTGAATTAATGGCATCAGTTTAGAGTAATACACATTATTGGCCAGTAATATATTATGTCTTCAGAAGAGTGGCTGGATTGGTAGGTCACGTATTCTACCTTTATAATTCTCAAATGGACGTAGAGCGCGTTTTTGCAGTACGAGCAGCCTGTCGTAATTTCCTTTCGCCGTAATGCCCCACACTAATATTGCGTAAAGTAGCCGTGAGTAAAACAGCGTATAACATAAAGTCTTTATCATCCAGAGAGGGATAAGCGGAGCTATATGGCTCATACAGCCCACAGCACGGGGAAGATCAGTTAGAAGGTGATTAATATGTGGAGTACAATATAGACCTTCACTGAACCACAAAAGTTACAGGAGAGCAAAAGAGCAGCCTGGTTCTGCAGGCTCTCTCTCATGCTCATGACAAAGGAGCACATGTTGTGAACATCACATGTCATGGCACTGCAGAAAACTTATCAATGATGCGTCGCCTTGGGTGTAAGCTTAACCTTGTTGAACTGAATGCATCTTTTCACATCCAGTTACAAAGCGGACGGTTTTTACAATGCTGGATGCATGCCATATGAGTGAAGCTCCTGCGCAACACGTTTTGTGACAAAAGAATCATTTTAGATGAAGACGGTGAAGTGGTTAATTTGAAGCACATTGAGGACCTCCATGAGGTTCTGTATGCAGAAGGGCTCCATTCAGCTAATAGGCTGAGGCTGTCACACATAGATTGTAAAACCCAGCCGATGAAAGTCTCTTGCTGCACCGCTCTTCAGCAAGTCTGTAGCTGACGCTTTAGCATAATCCAGAACACAGAATATTCCAAGGCTCCGTCAAACTTCAGCACTCGAAAAATTTTTGAGGTATGTAAATGACGCATTTGATATTGTCACCAAGTGGTGATTGCAGTCCGGAGAGCAGAAAGCCTGCGAAAATGTTGTATAAACAAACCTCTTTATTTGGACTGATTTGCGCTCACAAGGGACTAATTCACTCGGCGGCGGCGCACCAACAAGCGTGCTCGGGTGTCGTCGGACAGAATTCCCGCCGCTGTCGCCGGTGCTCAATTTAAAGCTGATTGCGAACTTTCGAGATAAAGCGTGCAAAGTTACTAGAACAATCTGGAACAGCGTAGGATCATCTCTGCCTGCCTGGGATCATCGAGATAAACCTAGTCGCGTCTTTCATCGCAAACAAAGCGATAAAGTGGCGTGCCGGCAGCTTTGAAGAATGAAAAAACAAACACTGCAAAGCTTCTCAAAGAAGCACCGACCCGATGCTGTAAAACGAATAAGGCGACTCGCCACAAATAAAGCGGATGTTATGAAAAGAAACACAGAGTGTTGGAACACAGCGTCCTTTAGCGCGCATAATAGTGCATTAGACGGATGACATGGATAACTTCTAGTCGTAAGCGGCGATTGTGGGATGCCGTCATTGCGTTAGGGACGACTTCATAATCCAGTTAACCTAGCCCACGAAGAGCCTTGTATGGGCCGAAATAGGGGCGCAAAAACTTTTCACTCAGTCCAGGACGGCGAATGGGCGTCCAAACCCAGACTTGGTCTCCATGCTTGTATTCCGGATTGCGTCTTCGTAGTTGTAGCGCCTCACGTGGAGTCCGCTGCTGGTCTTTGATCCGCAATCGGGCAAACCTTTGAGCAGCTGCTGTGCATCGAAGGTAGGCGGCGGCGTCGACGTTCTCTTCTTCGTTAACGTTGGGCAGCATGACGTCTAGCGTGGTCATGGCCTCCCTGCCATGGACGAGCCTAAAAGCGTTATCCGGTTGGTCACTTGCACTACGGTGTTGTAGGCGAACACGACGTAAGTTAGGATGACGTCCCAGGTCCTGTGTTTGGCATCTACATACATGCCGAGCATATCGGCCATGGTTTTGTTCAGGCGCTCGGTAAGTCCGCTGGTCTGCGCATGGTATGCAGTTTTCCATTGGTGGCTGGTTTTGCTATAACGCAGGTTGGCTTGCGATAGTTCCGCGGTGAATGCTCTTCCTCTGTCGGTAATGAGCACATAGGAGCCCCTTGTCGAAAAAAATGTACTCCACAAAAAAATTTGACGACTTCTGCGGCTCTCCGTTCGGTAGGTCCTCGGAGTAGCGGGTCAGGAAGTCGGTCGCTATGATGATCCACTTATTTCCAGACGTTGATTTTTGGAAAGGGCCAAGCAAGTCCATGCCAACCTGCTGAAATATTACTGGCCCCGACTGTCGGCCGATGTCGTACAATATGAGAAAACCTGCCTAGATTGTTAGCGAGGAAAGACACCTCCCACCCGACCATCAAGATTCTTGAACCCTATTGAACCCCCCTTAAGGCCCTTAAGGGCTTTAGGGGGTTTCAGTGGGGTTCAGAAATCAGCCGGGCCAGAAATACTTGACTTGAATGTGGCGGAGGGTGCGAGTAAACCCGAGATGTTCAGCTGTCGGCTCGTCGTGTGTAGCGTGTGGAACTTCTTCGCGGAGACAAGGAGGTACAACAAGGAGGCAGGCTGCTTTGCTCGCTGCGAAGTTCTTCACAAGGACATCATTCTGTGAACAGAAGGAAGATAATCCTCGCTTTAATGAGGTGAGAGTTGCAGATACTTTGCCTGCCCTGTACTCGATGAGGTGTTCTAGGTCGGGGCCTGAGCACTGCTGCTGGGCAAACGAGCTGGGTTTTATGGGTCGCAGGAAGGCGTCCTCAAAGTCGTCCGGCGGCGGCGTATCAACAGGGCCTCGTGAGAGGCAATCCGCGTCAGAGTGCTTGCGTCCTAACTTATACACGACGGTGACATCAAACTCTTGCATGCGCACACTCCATCGAGCGAGGCGGCCAGAGAGGTCCTTAAAACTGGCAAGGCAGCACCGCGCGTGGTGGTTGCTGACCACTTTGAACGGTCATCCGTAGAGGTAGGGGCGATATTTCGACGTAGCCTAGGTGATGGCAAGGCACTCCTTCCCAGTTTTCGAATAGTTAGCCTGGGCCTTGGAAAGGCAACGGCGGCGTATGCGATGACTTTCTCCAGCCCGTCGCTTTTTTGAACGAAGCCGACGCCTAGGACCACGCTGTTTTCCTCGGTATGAACTTAGTATCGGCGTTTTCATCAAAGTGCTTGAGGATCGGTGGGGACTGTAAACGACGCTGATGTTTTTTGAAGGCTAATGCTTGCGAATCTTTCCATTTAAATGGCAGGGCTGCCTTCGTCATTTGAGTCAGAGGCTCTACAAAGCACGAAAAGTTTTCAAAAATTGTCGGTAATATGCGGACAGTCAAAGGACACTGCGCACCGCTTTCTTATCGGCCGCCTCTGGAAACTCTGGAATAGCAGCTGTTTTCTGCGGGTCTGGGCGCACTTCCTCCTTGCTAACGATGTAGCCTAGAAATACAGCTCTTCATAGGCAATGTGGCACTTCTCTGCTTTCAAGGTTAGGCCAGACGATGGCGCCTAGTACAGGTCGCAATCTTTTGAGGTGGTCTTCAAAGTTCGACGCGAAAACAACGACGCCATCTAAATATAACAGACAAGTTTGCCACTTCAAGTCTGCCAGCACTGTATCTATTACTAGCTGAAACGTCGCTGGTGCGGAGCAGAGACCAAATGGCATCACCTTGAAACAAAGAGCCCAATCGGAGTAGTGAATGCCGTCTTCTCACGATCTCTCTCATCGACCTCAATTTGCCAGTTGCCGCTCTTGAGGTCCATCGATGAAAAATATTTGGCGTTTCAGAGCTGGTCGTTTGTTATGTTGTTCAAGCGGCGGTAATAAACGCAAAATCGAAGTGCGCAGTTGTTCCTCACTAGAACAACCGGAGCCGCCCATGGGCTGTTTGAAGGCTGGATGACGTCGTCGCGAAGCATTTCATTCACTTGGTCCCGGAACGCTTGTCGTTCTCGCGGCAACACACGGTAGGGGCTTTCAGGGAGCAGTCAGGCGTGCTGATTGGTTATAATGCAATGCTATGTAATTTGGGTTTATCGGACCTTCGGCGATGACGAAGAACACTCGCTTTAGCTACGAAGCATGTTGCGGATGTGGTCTTGTCTGCTCCGCGGCAGGGCTGGGTTGACGTCGAAAGTGGGCGATAATATGTATAAAAGTATAACGAGTTGAAAGGCCAAAAACTAAAACGGCAATAAAATAAAATTATGCTATGCATACAGACCAACGATATGATGTGGTCAAATGTGATGAAAGTGCTAAAAAAACAGTGGGCAAGGTGGGAGGGTTGCACAAATAATGCCTCGAATTTCGTGTCAGATAGGCAAGTTCTTTTTCTGATAGAGAAACATAAGGCTTGCTAATCCAGTTCTCATTTAATGATACTATGTTGACTGCTTCAATGATCTCACGCGCATCTTGTTTCTGTTCCTCGCTATTACTACAGATGTTTTTAAATTGGGCCAAATGGCACGTTTCCACGGCTTCACAATCCCCACATTGGATACCAATGTGGCTGCACTTTTGAATACTTACGTTGTAGTTGAATACTTACGCTGTAGTCATGCTCTTATAGTATTTCATTTAGACAACGTCCAGTCTGACCAATATATTGCTTACCCCAATACAATGGAATAGAATAGAATACCGAATCTCTCCACTGCACAAAACACTGTTGGTGCTGAATATTGCAATTACTGGTATTTTTCCGTGGTTCATTGACACGTTTCCAAAACTGGGAAAGTTTCTCAGGAGCACTAAAGACGACCTCAACACCAACTCGTTTTCCAATTTTTTTTCGTATTGTGCGAAGTGTGATGCAAGTAGGGCATAACGGCTACCTTCTTATTCGTGGTCTCTGCGGAAGTAGGCTGTTTCGATTTCCCGAGCATTGATTCTGCAACTGAGGCGAAAATCTTAGTTTAGTAACCTGCATTTTCCAATTTTATTGTTTGCGATAAAAAGCTCGTTTTCAATTCGTGATCAAAAGATTTTATTAGCGCGTTTCTAAAAATTACTTGGATCAAATTTCTTTTTACTAACTTTGAAAGGGCTGAGTCAGACTGAAGAATTGGTTTTTTTGCCCCTTGGCTCATGAGACCAGCAAAGCTAATCCATCTTCAAAACGAATTCCTGATTCCAGAAATCTTAAAAACTCACTTTTTGGTAGTCTGCGCGTTAAAACCCTAAAACCGTTTTATTGTGCTGAAGCTTTAAAATTCAACTATTTGTCCAACATGCTTGGCTAAAAATGGATCATCTAGAACTAATTTCTTTAGCTGATGCTGCACAAAGGTGCCAACAAATTTTTGGGAAACACCTGTTTCATAAACTATTACCCCAAGGGGACGGCCAGATTGTGCGTCTTGGCTGTGAAAAACATATTTAGGGAATATTTTTCACTGTTTTATATAGCACTAGTAAGCTTTAACAAATTCATCCCTTTACCCAGTTTTCCCACTTGCTTTCTGGCTTTGGAAATCGAAGCTAAACGATGCCTCTCAAAAGAAGCGTAAATTGCCACAGGTTATTTAGAGTGGTAAACATGCCTAGGTAGAACACAGACTCCTCTTTCTTTATCGGCAGCCAGTAACGCTAAGTTTTTTTCTTTCAAGAATTCGGCAGTTCTTTGTAAAGGAAGCTTTGCGCCTTTACTTTCACACCCTGCCAGCATGCCCACTCTTTTAGATATGCACCGATGGACAATCAAATTCTGGCGCAAGCCGGGAAACACTCCTGACTGTAGCAAGCAGTTCCGGAGCGTAAAGTCTTAGTTCGATGTCAAACTTCGGTGCTCGTCTATCGAAGCGATTAGCAATCTCAATTAGAGAAACACCTTCAGCTAGATTAACTGGATTTTTAGATGCCGGTTTTTTCTCGGGAACATGTGCTCGAAGTTAAGGCACAACTTGTTGCCACAGGTATTCCGTAGTCCTGCCGATGATACCGGAGGACTGACCCTAAGCGTCCCCTGAGCCTGCCACTGGCGAGGACGGTTTCAACAAAACTCGCAGGAAGTCCTTGTGAAGACGTGCTTGGTGCTGCCACCCTGACCTGAGCATCTTACAAAGACGGATGCCGGTGTAGGTAGAGGGGGCAATGCCTCCAAGCAGACGTAAAAATTTCAGGTGGCAGAAACTTTTGCCTTAGGGAAAAACCAAAGGATTTTGCCTTGCAGGTGGCAACTGCTGACGAGGCTACTCTTTGACAATGAAGAACAGCAAACGATGAAAAAGAGCGCATTGTACTAGAAATGTATTTCAGCAAAATTTCTTGTTGCGATAGTTGGTAGGCCGTGATCTCAGAAGAACCAGCGCAAAAAGAACAACGGACAAGGAAAAAGGAGGCCGACACAGATAGAAGCGCTGAACAAGTTGAAATTGACTTTTCTCATTTCTGCATTAATGCCAAGCAGAATAGGATGCAAGCCAAGACATGATGACATTCAGAAATTCATTGGAGCTCCAAGCAAAAATATATTGCGAATCTCTTGTTTAATATAAATACGAGAAAATCAGGAAAAAATGGCAAGAATGTTGAATGGAAGAAAAGAAATAGGAGAGAAACGAAAAAAAAATGCAAACGTTAAGAGAGAGGTCTATGGGCAGAGCCAAAATCAAGGCACTTCCTTGCACAGCTAGTCCTCCCGATTGGTAGGTGGACTTTTTCAAAAGGCGTGGCAGATATGCGAACCGCTATGGTCCTGATCACAGGTTACACAAAAGCAGTTTTCAGCTTCCAGTACGAAACATGAGTGATATGTTGCACCTCTGTAAATAATTAAATGTGCAAAACCTCGGATGACACAGCCGAAAAAATCACATCCGGGTGAATAAATTCCGTCCGGCATGCTTTAAGTGATTGCGCTCATTCAGTGCCGAAGAACAGCCTGTTAACAATTGTACAGATGGGGCTTTTTTGTGATCTAACGATGGTTTTACTGTTTGGACAGCAGTCTTTGTGTGCAGATGTTAGGTCCTAGTGTTGCAATTCCATTTTGCAGAAAGAAAACATTTGCAGAAGGCCACTGTTGTAAATTTACAAGGTAAACGAAAGCTAATAGCCAAAAAAGGAAAACGTAAGGGCACTAAGCATGCTAGTGAGGCCCATGCGAGCGGGAAAAGCAAAATTAAATCATTTAATATGGTATGCCAGAGAGCTATATGCCTCAGGGCATGCAGAGTCAGGCGAAGCTCCCAAGAGGAAAGGGATAGAAGTAAAGGCATGGACGTTAAGCAGAAGATACGGACGTGCTGCCCTACACTGCGGCAGGAAACGGGAGAATATAAAAAGTAAAGAGGAAAGAGAGCTGAGCTAAATATAAGCACAGAACAGAAATAGCAACTTTGCATATAGCAAAGCCATAGCCCACAGCTGAAAAACGACACTATCAAGAAGCGCAACAATTCTTGGTAGGCCACCACGGCCAAAAATTGCTGTGGCCACTGTACAAGAACCTTCAACTCCGTTAATGGAAGATGGCCAAGACATACATACCAGTGCACATAGAGCTTTAGAGACTGCCATTAAGCATTGGAGACGCAACCTTTTTTTTTTAAGAAGCCAAGCTCTGAAAGTTTCAATTAAAGATTTTTTTAACCCATTTGTCTGTTTAACGTAGTAATTGAAACAGGCTAAAAGACCATATACAGGCGGAAAAATGGCGCAAAAGTGCGACCAACTTTATGATTTAATGAGCGGGCCCTTCAGTTATATACTATGAATAAAGCGGCTTTCGATACACAAGGAAAATTCAGTTCAATTCAATTCTTTATTTCCCATAAACACATGAAGAGGGTCGAGAGAAAAAGCGAGTAAGATGTGGCTTGACCTGCCCCTTGGCCCCTACACATAAGGCAGCAGGAAACATGAATAGCAACATATGCAATCAAGATAGGGGATGAAACAGCAATAATAACAAACAAAAGAACAGAAAGAAAATGTCGCAAGGTAAGCACGTATGAGGTCACTTCAAGAACGCCATTTCATGAAAATAATTCAAAAGAATCAGTGAAATATGCATGTTACAATCTAAAATGTAGCACATACACTCTGTATATCTTTTCGACATACTCGGGATACGTCAACATTTGCAGCATGAGACTTGTTTAAAAGACGGGATAACGTGTTTCTTAGGCTATGTTTACCATACAACGTGCGGCATGTTGGAACGTGTAACAATCCGGTATGTCTGTGTGGGTAAGTTTGCTTTCTTAGCGAAAGGTGCGCCATGTCGCTCATGGTCTTTATATTTTGTTTTATTTCATTTTCGTATCTTTCAGCCGGCCTATCATGGTACATTTTAAATATTTTTACAGCAATGAGTTCGTTGAATAGATCGCATGCACCTACTTCATAACCGACGTCAAGAACTGCACGCAGAGCCTTCTTCTCAAGAATATATATTCTATTTCTACTTGCAACTGTAGTTGCTCCCCAAAATAGGATGATTCAATTCCCCAAGGATAATTCAATAGAGCCATATCAATAGCCTGCACAGAAAGCCTTTTTTGAGGGACAGCGAAATGTTGTCACGTGTTTCTTTCTTAAAGTGAATTGAACCTTGCTGTGAATATCGTATCTTCAAGGATTTCCAAATAGCTGCCTGGACCAAGCTCACTTTGGCATTTATGATTGTTCCACTGTTTGGATAAACACACTCGCATGTTACCTTGGCAAGATTTTGTCCCATGGTACCTTGTGAATGCTTTGATTGTGTTGGCAGATTGCTAATATTGTTTGCAACTGTGTAGACGAGTTCTGTTGATGATAACCTAATTGTTTGAATGAGCTTTCACGTATTGGATTCGATAAATAATGTATTTTTGCCCCTTATGAACGCCTTGTGCCATATGATTTGTTCCTGCCCTTTTGTAGTTATATTACTAGGAAGGACTCATGTATGATGACCTGTTTGTGTTTATAAATATTTCCATACATATATAGATCGGTCGCATATGCGTCCATCTCGTGAATATTTTGTACCATATTATCTGTTAGTGCCGTTGCGCAGTTCTGCTGCCACGAGTGGCTCGTGTGTGATGACCTGCTTCCTTGGATAGATGTTTTCATATGTGTGCATTTTCCAAACTGAAAGAGCCTCGTCACAATCACAAACAGAAAAGTCTTGCTACTGTCACTAATGGCAGGTCGCAGTAACGAAAACTGCATTTAATTATTAAGGGCAGCCAGTTCTCGAGCAACGGCGCGAGCCCACAGCACCACGTGAACTCCGAGCATCGCCTCGGAAACCGACGAACAAGCTAACTCCGAGGGCCAGCAGACCCCGCGCAGGGGCAGACGTAAAGCCCTTGTCACTTTCTCTGGGCTGCGAAAGAGAAACATACTTTACTGCTGCATTTCACATCGGAACCGCGTATGTGCGCGAGCGTATTCGGTGCAGCTTGCGCCTCGAGGGTGTCGGTGAACGGCGGGCCCATGGGCGGGCCGATGTCCACCTGCCCGAGAAATAGAATCTTGCGCAGCACGCCGGAGTGCTCGTTAAACTCACCTGTCTACCGTGGGCGCTCAGGAAGCCACTGCCTCTTTTTTTAGAGGCTCTTTTTCTTCGTCCATTCTCGAGTTCTTCCCTTACATCATGCGCTGAAATAAACGCCCTGTATGTGCGCATAATTGACGAATGGAATTCCTTTCCATTCTCTTTATAAACCACAGTTGTACAATGACGAGGTCGAGGCCGCACGCCGCATGGAATAATTATGAATGCTGGTGACATTCAAAGCGGGCACGTGCAATTTGTATTTTTAGCAAGACGATGAAAACGCCTCTTCACTTCGGTATCGAAGTGCCATACACGTATAGCGTACACCGATGTTAGTTCAAATGAGCAGTGCCCCCGACGAACCCATTGATGAAAAGTTGGCCGGCAGGTTTTTACAGTGCACCAAAAAACTCGAGTGTAATCAACAGAAGTGTTGAGACGCGGAGCCTTCAGACACCTCGGTACGCATTCCTCCAAGCTTAGAGACAGGCGCTGCGCTTCTGCGCTACATCGGAGCAGGAACGTTCACTGAAAAACATCGCGATCCAAGCTGACCGGCAGTCTGGTAACTCTGGAGGGCCTATTTCCCAAAAGTCCGTGCACAAAAGGGCCCTCGGAAGCGGCGTCAGAGGAGGATGGCTTGCAGAGGCTGAGCGCGTGACGTCATGCTCCCTCCTAGTTTTTTTTTTTTCCACCATGCATGCCGCCATAATAAATGCAGTGCGGCACTGTCTCGTCTTGAGAGAGTAACAACACGGTGCGAGACTCACGGCGAAGTCGACTTGATCCCGTCACCTTCGGGTTACGCGAACAGTCCAAAACATATCTTAAATGCATTCCAAGGTCTGCTAGACCGGAATTTAATACATAACTGCTTTCCCACAGCCGTCCGGAATAGCCAGGTAGACGATTGTTTTGACGCGCTTTTTTTTGCATTGGAATGGAGCCAGTTTTTTTATACTTTTTCATCCACTCGGGGCTCTCAGTGCATATGAGAGTCGAGTTTTCAAGCGAAAAGCTTCATTCACTACGGCAGATTTTCGAGCTATCAGCGCGGCCGCAAGTTTGACCTTGAATCTAGCTAAAGGTCAGTGTGGCCGCAAGTTTGAACTTGAATATAAATAGAGGTCAAACCACGAGAATTGACGCGTATGTCGCATCTCGGTGGACACACGAACCGCGCCCATGAGGTAAGGAAAATGAAATGAAAATTGGTTTTAAGTAAAAGAAATTATCTATCTGCCCATATCTCGGTGGACAACCGAATCACGCCGGATGCGGAGTGTGAAATAAACTTGGTTTTAAGGAAAGGCAATTACGTCTGTCTCACAGGTGGCCGAAATTATTCTGGATGCCTCCACTAGGGCGCCTCATTCTTCCTTTATTCTTTCACTCCCTCCTTTATTCCTTGCTTTACGGCGCTGTTCAGGTGTACGCCGAGATGTGAGACAGATACTGTGCCATTTCATTTCTCCAAAAACCAATTATTATTTACTGTATTCTGCGAGCGCCTTTAATGTTGTTTAGAAGAAAGCAAGGTGCTTAACAAATAAAGAAAATTCATACTACTGTGTACCCGCCGCGGTGGCTCAGTGGTTAGGGCGCTCGACTACTGATCCGGAGTTCCCGGGTTCGAATCCGACCGCGGCGGCTGCGTCTTTATGGAGGAAAAACGCTAAGGCGCCCGTGTCGACCAGGTATGACCAGAGCTAAACCAACAGTAATTTTAGCTTGTGGTTGATAAGTGATATCTTCCGTAACTTCCGCTCGTTCAAAACCTGGCGCCTTCATCACCGCGTCCCTCACTCTTGCGTCAGTGCCTTCCACGATCCGTTGAGTGCCCCTTTCGGTTGGAGCACTAATTTATGGAGCTAGGGGGAGAAGCGCGTCAGCTGCGTGTCAACGTCCCCCACTCTTGCGTCAGTGCCTTCCACGATCCGTTGAGTGCCCCTTTCGGTTGGAGCACTAATTTATGGAGCTAGGGGGAGAGGCGCGTCAGCTGCGTGTCAACAGGTTGCCTCGCAAGCTTCATTCTCTCTCTCTTTATGGCCAGGAAAGTCGCATAACTGGCCTCCTGGGCCGGTGGGTACTTTAGTCGCGCTTTAACCTACGTGGCGGTAGTGACAGGTGTGCGCTGCATGCGTTGTCATTCACAACGCTGTAGCAGCAACGCGGAACTGAAGCAATAAACCGTCGGCGTTGGACGGATAGAGACAACTTTTATGGGATGAAAAGAAATTGTTCCAGGGAGGTCCCCTACTGGTCCAGGAGTCGACCGGCTTGTGCTTCACATATAAGCCTGATCCACAAGCCATTTCTGGCCGGCGGGCTGAGCGGTCCGTAAAGCACCCTCCCAGGAAGAATGCGTGTGATTGGGAATGGGGGGTACTGCCTGTGGAGAACATTCCCAAAGGTAGTGAGAAGTGTGGATCTGGACACGCCTGAGGTGTTAAAATGAGGAGGAAAGGTGGGGTGAAAGCACGAGAGATGGTAGGGTGAAATAAAGCAGCCCGTCTGTAATTGTCGCCATGTGGCGCTGGATAAGGGCGAAAAAGTACTGTTGGGTGATGGTAATGTCATGCGGCTGAGTTTTTAGAATGTGGTGATTTGATATGTATAAAGGACAGGTGGAGCCTCTAATTCAATATAAGCTGCGGGTCCTTAGACCCAAGATATTAAACTTATTTTTTGGAATATAGCGGAGTGCTCTTGAAGCACTTTTGCACGAGTCGGCCCGGAATTGCACTGTCTCCGGGATGGGCCCGCGGCATATTAACGCGCGCCTTTTCTTTCTACCTTTGCTCTCCTATCATTTAACTCTCCTACATTTCAGCACGCGGCAGCGAGTGTGGCTCGGCTTGAGCCAGTAAGCAAGCCCGTACACTTTCCTTTTCTTTCTTCCTATAAGCAACAGCAGTACAGCAGCAGTCTTGCTCTGGTTTGGGTGCCTGATCGTCCGGAGTCCGCAAAGAGAGTTCTCGGGCCAGCGCATGAGCGCGCTCATTACCGAGTTCGAGGCACGCCAAGGGATCTACGACAGAGTAACCGTTCGGTCGAGGGAGGTAGCTGTGGCAAGAAAACGGTGTCTGGCCGGCGTCGCCACGCCCTTTAGGTAGTGGTGGTATGCGGTCTGCGAATCTGCAATTTTCGGTTATGCTCTTGTCAATGATGAAGTGGGCCAGCGCAAGTGCGATTGCGTCTCCATCCGCCTCTGCAGGCGAATTAGTTCGGTTAGTGCCGGGAGCCCCGCTGTGCCGTCTTCATCGGCTGCGACTGCCTTAAAAAATCCTACTCTAGAATTTTCTGCCGCGTCGACATAAAGGATATCGGAGCCATTGCTGTATTTTTTCGTTTGTAATTGCTCGCTCTAGCATGCCACCTACCCTGATGGAGGCTAGCGCTCAAATTTCGCGGTAGGGGCTTCTGATATATGTGATCCTGCGTGCGCAGAGAAATCATGTAAGGTGCAGTAATTGTTGGGGTCGGAATGGGTGGATTGAGACGGAGCTGTCGCAGTGGACATTATCCTATTTCGGTGCGACTCAGGCGCACAAATTGGTTGGCGCGTTGAGGCTCTATTAATTCGATCCCAGTATTGTGGGTACCAGTGTCCAGGAGGCGTTTCGTGCAAGCTTTGCTGCTCCTCTTCGTAGATTATTGCGCAGCGTGCTTCACTTTGACATTGAAGCGAGAAGAAACCACGTGACAGCCGCGACCGCACTCAGAAGCAGCCTCCACCAAAAGCGAGCGCTCGCCTTTGTTTCTATGCGCCGTCGGCATTCATTGTGTTCTTTGGCGTTGGCGTTCTCAACGTTCTAGATTCCAAAATTTTGAGTAAATTAAGGGCGAATAAATGGCTGCCTGGCTCAGTGGATGCCCCAATCGCGCTTTGAGGTACGTGACGGTGGTGAGAGAGAGAGAGAAGTGCGCTTCATGCATTAGCGCTGACAATGTTGTGGCATACGCAGGGCACTGCAGCAATAGGGTGCAGCGTTCTTTGGGAGATCATCTCTCGCGATCAACCAGTAACTGCCACCTGCCAAGGTGGCAAAGGCGGGCGCGCTCCCAATTCAGTGTGCGGAACGCGCTCAACGTTGCAGACGACAAGCAGCGACTAATCTCAGCTGTGTGACCAGGTTGAGCAGTAGTTAAAGGGCAGCTAATTTTAAGGCTTCTTTCTTGGCTCATGAGTGGCGTGGACGGAAGTTCTCCGCAAGAACTGTCAATCATATGTTCTGTGGTAAATAAAACAAAAATGTCAAAGTTTACTAAGAAACAGTTTTAATCCCCGTGCATATATGAAATTAACGAGAAATTAAAGCAGTAAGAAGATATGTAAGAACAAAACGAAAGCAAACAGAGCAAAAATGGCACGAAATAAAAGAAAAACTCGAAGACGCTTCGTTATTCGTCGTTAAGAGTGGGACGCGATTACGCGTTGCAGCGGTCCCAAGGACCCCACGAAGCGCCATCGCCCGTTCTGGATGCCCCACTCCAGTTGTAGCCAACACAGTGCTGTGCGTGTGTGTTTTAATTCCTCCAACATGAACGAATGACGCGGCACTCCGCGCGTGGGGACGACCTGCACGACGCAGCTAACGCTGCTGGGATTCACCCCCTTGAACACCGGTGAGCCAACCTTTCGACGACGCGGAACAACCGGCTCCTGCATCGACGTTGCCTTCGCATCCAGAGGCATCGAGGCGACATAGCGCCGATCACCATCTCTCTGGGGCTCGGATCATTACTCTACCCTAATCGAACCCACTGCATTGGAGGCGCGCCCCAAAGGTGCCTACTCCATTACCAACTGGACTGCGTTCAGGCGGGCGGTCGACGAGACGGCGGCCACTGGCGCAGATTTCTTTTCAAGTCTAGTCCGAAGCGCTCTCGCAGCCACCCAACGAGTAGAGGTAAAGGCAGGGCAGCCCGCACCTGATATGGAAGCTGCCCAATCTGCGCGACAGATACTGCGCCATTTCCTTTCCCCAAAAGACAAGCGAGATCGCGCAGTTCGACTGGCGCGACGGACTGACAAAGCCGCCGCCTGCACGCGGCAGCGCATCGCCACGCCAAACAAGCTATACCACCGGCAGTGGGCTTCACAATGCCAAAGGATGGTGGAGGATGTCAGCTCGCGGAGGCTGTTTGACACCCTGCGGCGCATCACCGAACCACAGGCAAACCGTCAATCGCTGGCCGCCCTCGCAATCTCCAGCGGGCTCAGCTTTGAAGAGTTGACAAAGCGGTTTTCCGACCGGTTCGCGCCGCAAACCCAGTTAGCATAGCTGCTCCTGAGAGCCCCAGAAGCAGCGCCAGTCCCTCGCCCGTATCCTCGGAAGGTTCATGTGATGCGCCGTTTACCGCGGCGGAACTGATCAATGCGCTGCAGCACTGCCGCCGCCGCTCGGCGCCCGGACCGGACGCCGTGACATACCAGATGCTGCGAAACCTGGATGCGCATCAACGACAGATCCTCCTGCAGCAGATATCGCCTGGTGAGGGAAAGTGGGGAGCTACCGGAGGATTAGCGAACCGCAATCGTTTGTCTCATCCGAAAGGCAGGGTGCCCACCTACGGCGCTGAGCGGATACTAGCCAGTGGCATTACCATCGCCGGCTGGCAAACTCTTGGAGCATATGGCGTTGCAGCATCTGAACGAGCGGGCTGCGGAGGCTGATTTGTTTGACGAGCGGCAGACAGGTTTCCGGGGGATGCGGTGCACGGCTGATTCTATATCGGACGTTGTTACAGCGCTGAAGCATGCCAGGGCGGCAGGCCAGGGTGCACTGCTGCTACTATTGGACGTCTCGGGCGCTTTTGACAACGTTCACCGCGCACCAATCCTCGCTGTGCTTGAGGTGGCCGGTGTGAGCGGGCGCCTTTTGCGATACGTTCACGGCTTCCTGAGCAGGCGCACCATGCGCGTACGTGTAGGTGGTAAGCTCTCGAAGTCTCGCCCGGTGGACAGGGGCGTGCCGCAGGGCTCTGTCTTATCACCATCATCATCATCATCATCATCATCATCAGCCTTACTACACCCACTGCAGGGCAAAGGCCTCTCCCATGTCTCTCCAATTAACCCTATCCCTTGCCAGCTGCATCCACCCTTTGCCTGCAAACTTCTTAATCTCATCCGCCCATCTAACCTTCTGCCGCCCCCTGCTACGCTTACTTTCTCTTGGAACCCACTCCGTTACCCTTAAAGACCAGCGGTTATCTTGCCTTCGCATCACATGCCCTGCCCAAGCCCATTTCTTTCTCTTGATTTCGACTAGGATGTCATTAACCCGTGTTTGTTCCCTCACCCACTCTGCCCGCTTCCGATCTCTTAACGTTACACCTATCATTTTTCTTTCCATGGCTCGCTGCGTTGTCCTTAACTTAAGCTGAACTCTTTTCGTTAGCCTCCACGTTTCTGCCCCGTAGGTGAGTACCGGTAAGATTATGCTGTTGTACACTTTCCTCTTGAGGGAAATTGGTAAACTGCCACTCCTGATCTGCGAGAATTTGCCATATGCGCTCCACCCCATTCTTATCCTTCTAGTTATCTCCCTCTCATGATCCGGATCAGCTGTCACTACCTGCCCTAAGTAGACGTATTCCGGCACAATTTCTAGGCTCTCGCTGCCAATTGTGAACTGTTGTTCCCTTGCTAGACTGTTGAACATTACCTTGGTTTTCTGCATGTTATTTTTAGACCCATCGATCTGCTCTGCCTGTCTAACTCGTTGATCATGATTTGCAGTTCACCTCCTGAGTGACTCAGCAAGGCAATGTCATCAGCAAATCTCAGATTATTTAGGTATTCTCCATTTATTCTTATTCCCAACTCTTCCCAATTCAGGCCTCGAAATACCTCCTGCAAACATGCGGTGAACAGCATTGGCGATATCGTGTCTCCTTGCCTGACGCCTTTCCTTATTGGAATTTTATTGCTGACTTTATGGAGGACTATAGTAGCTGTGCAGTTGCTATATATATCTTCCAGTATTTTGACATAAGGCTCTTCTACCCCTGATTACGCAATGCCTGTATGACTGCTGAGGTTTCCACTGAGTCGAATGCTTTCTCGTAATCAATGAAAGCTATATATAGAGGTTGGTTATATTCTGCGCATTTCTCTATCACCTGATTGATAGTGTGAATATGATCTATTGTGGAATATCCTTTACGAAAGCCTGCCTGATCATTTGGTTGATTAAAGTCTAACGTTGCCCTGACTCTATTAGCGATTACCTTAGTAAATACTTTGTAGGCAACGGATAGTAAGCTGATCGGCCGGTAATTTTTCAAGTCCTTGGCGTCTCCCTTCTTATGAATTAAGATAATGTTTGCATTCTTCCAAGCTTCTGGTACAGTCGAGGTCATAAGGCATTGCGTATACAGGGTGGCTAGTTTTTCTAGCACGACGTCCCCTCCATCCTTCAACAGATCTGCTGTTACCTGATCCTCCCCAGCTGCTTTTCCCCTTTTCATTGCTTCTAAGGCTTTCTTTACTTCATCTTTCGTTACTGGCGGGATGACACATTGCTGTGCACTGCTGTCTATCTCATTGGCGCTCTGATTACATTGGCTACTGTACAGCTCTGTGTAGAACTCTTCGGCTACGTTAACTATCTTATCCATATTGCTAATGACATTGCCCTGCTTGTCTCTTAATGCATACATCTGGTTTTTACCTATGCCTAGTTTCTTCTTCACTGTTTTTAGGCTACCGCCGTTCTTTATAGCATGCTCGATTCTCTCCATATTAAACTTCCTTATGTCGGCTACCTTGCGCTTATTTAATTACTTTGATAGCTCCGTTAGTTCTATTCTATCGGTAGTGTTAGATGCCTTTATGTTTTGGCGCTTCTTAATCAGATCTTTCGTCACCTGAGATAGCTTCCCGGTATCTTTTCGAACTGTCCTACCGCCTACTTCTACTGCGCACTCCGTAATTATTGATGTCAGGTTATCGTGCATTGAATGAACATCAAGATCATCTTCCTCAGTTAAAGCCGAGTATCTGTTTTGCAGCGCTATCCTGAACTCCTGTGCTTTCCCTCTTACGGCTAACTCGTTAATGGTCTTCTTCTTCGCTAGCTTCTTCCGTTCCCTCTTCAAGTCTAAGCTAATTCTAGACCTTACCATTCTATGGTCGCTGCAACGCACCCTTCCGAGGACGGCCACATCCTGAATGATGCCAGGTTTAGCGCATAGTATGAAGTCGATTTCATTTTTAATCTCACCATTGGGGCTCTTCCAGGTCCACTTCCTGTTTTCTCGTTTGCGGAAGAAGGTATTCATGATCCGTAAATTATTTCTATCCGCGAATTCGACTAATAACTCTCCCCTTATCACCATTTCTGTTTAATGTGGCCATGTCGGTGGTGTCGGCCTCCCTCCCCACGAGCGGCCGACACCATGCGTACATGCCCATATATGCAGACGACATAGCTCTGTGGTGCCGGGAACCACCGGGCGAGGCGCTCCGCGTGCGGGGGTGGCTTCAGGGATCCTTGACCAAATCGATGCCCGCTTGCGCGGCCTTGGTTTGTCGCTGAGCGCGGACAAATCGGTGGCCATGGCTTGCGTTTCGCGCTCGCGCGTGAACCTTGCGCCACTGTCACTGGACGGGACTCCGACTTCTTGGCGTAAATCGGTGCGGTACCTTGGCCTGGACATCACCTGGTGCCTTTCCTTCCGCCCCGCCGCGACCAAGGATCACCGCCGCCGTCAACAAGCTCACCGCTCGAAGCCAGAGCATCTCCCAGCAAGCGATGCTGTGGCTATTCAATGCCGCAGCTTTAGGGGCGGTGCTCCATGCGCTGCCGCTCGTCACGGTGCGACGAGAAACTCGAGCTCCAGCTCCGCAAATCCCTGCGCGTGTGCCTAGGCCTGCCCAAAAACTCGCAGTGTGCTGCAACGTTGGCCGAAGCAGCAGTGTGGCCACGTGAGCTCCAAGCAGCGCGCTGGACACTGAATCACATCGACTGGCTTCAACACGCACCGGACGGCGGCTCGCTGCTGCAGCGTATGCGCTCGCACGCGCGCTCACGAATGGGCGCGGCGCTGCTCGAGTATGAGCAATTGACCCAAGGCCCACCCCCTACGGCTCCTGCGCGCCCTGGCCTGCTGCCTCGGAGGTACAGCGAGAGATCGTCTGCAACGCCGGAAAGCGGAGCACACCCCTCTGTGCTGTGCAGCAGCTGGCCAGAGCCGTCATACACTAGGAGCTCCAGGACCATCTCCTCGTGTACACCGACGGCTCAGTGGCCCGCGACCACTGCTCCCTTGCAGCGGCGGCTACCATCCCCGCCCTGCGACTGCACAGCCAGCAACACGCCACTTTTTTGGGCTCCTCCACCATGGCGGAGTTGATTGGGATCCGGCTCTGGCTGCACCTGCTGCTCACACTCGGCCCACCGCCGCCCAGGAGTGCTCTGCTGTGCGACTCCCGCGCTGCCCTCAGCCGCCTGCAAACTAACAGCCGCGGTACCCAACAAGCGCGGGAAATTCGCTCGCCTATCGCGCGCCTCGCGCAGAGAGGATGTGCCGTGCGTGCACAGTGGGTGAACGCCCACTGCGGCATCACCGGCAATGAGGAAGCGGATGACCTCGCGACCGCTGCACATCAACCACATGCCAGCGATCTGCCCCTTGCGCTGGAGGACGTGCGTGCGGCCATCCACGACCATCTCCGAAAGCAGCACCCCGACCGACGCATCGCAGGAGGTGAGCGCATCGACAGCATCACCGGCTGTCGCGCCTTACACTGTCGCAACGTGTAATGATCCTCCGCGCGCGCATTGGCTGCGTGTTTACCGGGGAACGACGGGAGCGTCACGGAATCGCGACGAGTGATGTGTGTGACGGATGCGGTTCAGTGAAAACACTAGAACACCTCTTCCTTCACTGTGCCGCGTTCGCCGATGCTCGTCGCAATATCCTTGCGGCCTATAGGGCACTGGGCATACTACCAGACTCCCTCGAGACGCTATTGTGGCCGCAGGGCAGTGCGCGCAGTCGTGAGCGAACTTTGGTGAGCCTCTGTGCATTCCTCGAACACGCGGGCTTGACGTCCCGTCTGTTCTCCGTCAGCGACCGAACGCTCCGCGAGTTCTACCTTGAACGAATTATAACTGGACGCCCCACTCCAGTTGTATTCAACTCAGTGCTGTGCGCGTATTGATTCCTCAAACATGAACTAATCACGCGCACAACCTGGACACTTTCTTATTGTGTAAATAGTTTTTATATATTACTTCTCCCTCTATCTTCTCTTCCTGTCCCCTCAGCTCTTTCACTTCATTTCTCCTTTCTGCCTGCTATCCTTTATTTTCGCTGCCCTAGCTCTGGTGCTTCAGTATCGATGGCAGCTGCCGGGGCTAACAAAAATATTTTCTTTCCTTTTTGCTATTATTTTAATAGAAACCATTAACACTACCAACTAATCACGCGCACAACTTGGACACTTCTCTTATTGTGTAAATGGTTTGTATATAATAGTTCTCCCCTATCCTCTCTTCCTGTCTCCTGACTTCTTTCATTTCATTTCTCCATTCTGCCTGCTATCCTTTTTTTCCGCTGTCCCAGTTAAGGTGGTTTATAATCAATGGCAGATTTCGGGGCTAGCAAATATCTTTTCCTTCCTTTTTGCTATTATTTCCATTTAAAAAAACACCACCACAACCCGTTCGGCGCGAAGCCTTGTCCACTTGACAATTAAAGGAAACGAAATGACGCCTGTCTCATATATTTCGGTTAGCATCCGAACCGCGCCGTAAGGGATAAGATAGGAATGCTTTTAATATCCAACAGAAACAGGGAAGCTACCCGCCTAGATGTCTACCGAAATGTATTCTCTCTCGGCGGCGGCTTCGGGCAGTCGGACTACTTGTAGCCGAGTCGCCGGATTGGAGCTCTGTAGTATTATTGAGATTCTCCTACAAGCAGGCCCAACACGTAGACCCTCTCGTGATGCTACCATCACGAAGTGGGACACGTTCCGCACCTCCCGAGCAGCCCGCACTCTACACACCATCTCAGACGTAGCCACTTGGTGCGACCAACTCCAGCGTGACGTCCGCGCCGTGAGTCCCCACTCCCAGAGGCAGTCGCCCTGAAGACGCGATGGATTCCCATCTCCTGCACCCATGGGACGCCAAGGCGGGTCTCGAACGGAAGTGGCGACGGCAGCGCTGAAATAGAACACTCAAACGCCGACTGGCCAGGCTGAACAAGAAGATTGAGACGCATGCTGCAACTCTGTCTCGCCATAATTGGGAATCTCTCTGTAACAAGCTGGACGGCAACATGAGCCTGCCCTAGACCTGGAACCTATTCCGCCATCTCATTGCTTGGACTCAGTCCATGACACACCAGAAGCACAACCTTATAAAGCTCATACACACATCCGAGGCCTCCCCGCAGGAACTTCTCGAGGAGCTTCGTGAACTCTACTTCCCGGCATATCCCTCCGCAGACCACCCTGACTACACAGGCTCCCCCAACGACCTTCTCGACCAACCGATCACCGAGTCGAAAGTGAGGCCAGAACTTCAGCGCCTCAACGCGTCCTCAGCTCCTGGCCCCGACGGAGTGCACAACAAGGCACTCCGAAACCTCGATTGCCCCTCCGTCAAAACCCTAACCAACTACTTCAACGAATGATGGCTGCGCGGCGCCCTCCCACCTCAGTGGAAAGACGCCAAAGTAGTCTTTATTCCAAAATCCGGCAAACCACTTCTCCCCGCTAAACTCCATCCCATCTCTGTTACGTCGTGTGTGGGCAAGCCCATGGAGCGCGTTCTCCAGACCCGGCTCAGCCGGTATTTGGACAACAACAACCTTATGCCCTCGTGCATGTTTGGCTTCTGCCCTGGCGTGTCCATTCAGGACGTCTTTCTACAGTTCAAGAACCACATCCTTGGCTCCCCCGCGTGCGACACCAAGGCTATCCTCGGCGTCTACGTAACAAAAGCTTTCGATAACGTTACCCACGCAGCCATCCTAGAGGGCCTCCACGCCCTAGGCGTAGGCCCGCGGATTTACAATTACGTCCGCGATTTCCTCTCCGAACGAATAGCCACACTCACCATGGGCGACCACCGGCTGTCCGGTGTCTCACTGGGAGCACGAAGAACCCCTCAGGGTACTGTACTGTCTCCTACCCTCTTTAATATAGCCCTTCTCCAACTCCCCCACCAACTCGCCCTAATACCCGACATACATTTCAGCCTCTATGCTGACGACATCACTATCTGGGCTAATCGAGGCTGTGATGCGGACATGGAACACAACTTACAGTCGGCCCTCAACATCACCGACTCATACGCTCACGCGCCCGGCCTAGCCTGCTCCCCTTCTAAATTAGAACTCTTCTTCTACCGCCCCAGGCCACACGACCCCTCCAACCCTCCCATCTCACTCACTCTAGGAAGCCACCCCTTTCCCCTGGTCTCCAAGATTCGCATCCTGGGCCTCGTCCTTCACTCCCACGGCGCGCATGGCAACGCCATCCAAACTCTCCAGACCCAAGCCCAGCAAGCCACCCGTTTCATTCGGCGCGTGGCGAACCGGCGCGCGGGTCTGCGAGAGCGGAACACTCTCCGCCTCACCAAAGCTTACATCGCGAGCTGCACAGCGTACTCATTCCCCTACCTCCCCCTAATGCAGAAGGAGCGGGACCGCATCAACGCGCTCCTCAGGAGCTGCACGAAGGTTGCCCTCCGCCTACCCCCCAGCACCTCTACTACCCGGCTCCTCAACCTCGGTACCCACAACACGTTTGAGGAGCTTGCAGAAGCCACCCTAAAAGCACAGCTGACTCGCCTATCGAGTACCGCTGCAGGCCGCACTCTACTCTGTCAGCTAGGCATCTCCCCGATCACCCATCCTACCGAGGGGACTCCCCTACCTCCAGACCTTCGCTCCCATCTCATTATCCTTCCAATCCCTCAGAACATGCACCCCGAGCACGACGGAGAACGCAGGACAGCCCACGCCAAAGCCCTGCACAAGCTCTACGGCTACTGTCCCGAGGTAGCCTACGTGGACGCGGCAGCGTACTCGTCGCGCTCCCGCATGGTTCTCGCCGTCGCTAATTCTCAGGTCTGACTAATCGCACCAGGATCCGTCACAATAGACTCGTCGGAAATTGCGGAGGAAGCGACCATTGCACTCGCTCTTGCCTCCACCTCTGCCACGAAAATTATCTCCGACTCAAATTCCGCCCTATCCAATTTCGCCAAAGGCCTAATATCCCGTACTGCGGCTCGGCTTCTACGCTTCTGGCACCCCACCCACCCCGTAACCCTTATCTGGACCCCCGCACACGCAGACCTTCCGGGTAACGAGGAGATGCACTCCCTCGCCCGAGGTCTCACTTTCCGGGCCGGAGTTGGACCTCCTCCGCCTTCCCGGGAGCGTCTGCTTACGTTCAAGGATATTCTTGCCTACTACCGAGATACCCGGCGCGTTTACGCACCGCCGGCTCCCTCCCTAGCCTTAATACAAGCCTCCCACTGGCGCTGACTCCAGACCCGAACGGCTCCCTAACCTATTCTCCTTCATGCCCGCTACCCCGATCAATTCCTTTCTTCTTGTAAGCTCTGCGGGAAACCGGGAGACTTCCTTCATGTCCTCCTCACATGTCCTGCCTTCCCACACCTTCCATCCCCCATCACGGCGGAGTCATACTGGGAGACTCTCCTGGCCAGCTCCGCTGCTGCTGACCAGCACCGGATAATTACCGACGCCCTGAAGCGGATAGCCCTCCAAGGGCTGTCCTTTGCCCTGTAAGGAAAGCCCCCTAAGGGTTGCCTTGTGCCATGTTAGGGGGTATGCCCCACCCCCCTCGGTATTTGGCAATAAATGTTTCCACCACCACCACCTCAGCGTGTGGTCCAAGATAGCCCCGAGTTTCATAAAGGAAAAAATATGGCCGACGCGCGGCAGGCGACAGGTACTACTACGAAGACATCGGGTTTTCTTTCGACCGGACGAGCTGTATGCACATTCGAATGAAAAGAAGAGAGTCCTGTAATGTTCTTCCATCGATTCAATGATCTGTCGATGATACGCCATGCTTTAAATACGGAGGTAACGAATTTTCAAAGAGAATGGGGCCGAAATGACCCCGGCCACCTGGAAGTCTTGTTTCTAACTTGCCTAAATGCACCAAGGAAATGTTCATTTACTATACTCAGATGGTTCAAATAGTTCGGTGCATCGGCGCGCAGAATGTATCGGTCATATATTGTTCTCCAGAGCGCGCACAGCTGTTATGTTCAGGAACATTATATGCCCGGAAAATAAGTAGTATAAAAAAATTCAGTTACGAAAACCCCAAAGGAGGCTAGAACTGTGTATCCGGGTGTTACGCGAGAAGGTAAGGAAGAAGCCACCACCGTCTGGAAGACGTTAAAGTAACGAATAATAATAATAATTGGTTTTGGGGGAAAGGAAATGGTGCAGTACCTGTCTCCGTTGGACACCTGAATTGCGCTAACGGAAGGGATAAAGGTGGGAGCGATAGAAGAAACGAAGAAAGAGGTGCCGTAGTGGAGGGCTCTCGAATAATTTCGACCACCTGGGGATCTTTAACATGCACTGACATCGCACAGCACACGGACGGATTAGCGTTTTGCCTCCATAAAAACGCAGCCGCCGCGGTCGGCTTCGAACCCGCGAACTCCGGATCAGTAGCCGAGCGCCCTGACCACTGAGCCACCGCGGCGGGTTAAAGTAACGAGCGTTAGCTGTTTCGTAGCGTAATATGTCGTCCAAGCTATGTATTACCAAGTGATTAAGCTAGTCATGGCCGTGATGTTAAGCCCAACCATAAATGAATATTAACCTAATTAGGCAATATTGGTGTCAAACATGTTCTACTCGCTGAGGCTGCTACGAATATAGCATTAGTTAGGTCATGATGTTATCGGGTTTTTAATAGGAGTTAATGAATTTAACCCTAACCATAACTCTATATTAAGTTCAGTAGTTAATATTGGTGCCTAATGCGTTCTCATCTAGAGCATTCCAAATATCTCATTCGTTTTATAGTGACCTCTTTAATTATTGAGCTATAAGCGAATAAACATAGTGGCGTGACTAGTTAATTAGAATTTCACAAAATCAGTGACCTCATCAATCAATCATCACTTCGATATACTAATGACATTACCAATCAGTCAGCAAATTGGGTAGATAGGTCAATTTAATATGGGGACCGCCATCTTCAGTTCCTAGTGCTTAGAGAAGTTCAAGGCGAAGGGAGGTGGTAGCATACCCCAAGAAATCGAGAAACGTGAAGAATGAGAGCTAACGCTATTAAAACGTTTACACTCGGTGGTCACCGGAGGAGGAATAAACTTTTCTAGGCTTTTCTGTCGTACTTAGCCCAATTTCTCCCCTGGTGGCCTCCATGAAGAGGTTACCACGAGGATCAAATCTGCGATGTTGGCCTGTACTTGTGTTCACTGCGTCTGATCTTTTCCCAGCTGTCAGCTGAGGGATATGGCCGGAGCTTTCCGGTGGTGGACTTACCTCGCATCCCTAGAGAATATGGTCATTGTAGAGCCACTGAGCTCAAGACCGCCACGCAGCAGGCCGAAATATGCGCTCCCACCGGCCTTCGGGCTGTTGACACAGTCGACACGGTAGCGCCGACAAGTGCCCGCACTGGGGAGCTGCCGGGCACACGTTGCGTGAGTTATAGCGCGCCGGCATGTCTCGTCTCGGTCCCATTGGAGGATTCCTGCCTCGGGAAACCTTAAACGGCCATTTCACCCGCAGCGCTTTCCGAGGAAACGCTCCCTTTTCTTCTCTTTGCGCGGGTGTGTGCCGGCTCGGCGTATTCACCGTGGGGTAAACGGCGCCGCTTCTGGGCGACGCGCGGGAAGCCGGGAACACGGATTGTGCCTGGTCAGTGTCAGTGGCACGCTTTCCGAACGCTGGCCTTAAGGCTTCTTTTTCTTAAAGTTAATGGGCGGCTTCAGCGGCGGCATGCTATAGTTCCAGAGGCGCGGAAAGATGAACACCCGCAACGGCGGCGCCGAGACGATTCTTCTTTTGGCCATGTGTTGTTGTTTCTACTGGCTGACACCATTTCGAGGAATAGCGGGCAAATGACGGTTCTGTTCGTGTGCGTGTGTGTGTGTGTTCGTGCCTCGATTCGTCAGCGCAGTCCGACTTGCTGATTGGAAGATGCTGTGTTCTGATGTGTTGCGCTTTTCTTGTTTTGTGGATTATCTCAGTCAAGTGGGTCTCGGTGGAAGCACTGTGGGCCCGCCCAAATATCCGGCCACAAACGACTGCTACGTCACGAGGGGGCCGGTTCTATCGAGACCGTTGGCGGGTTCCGGAAGTACCCTCCTCCAGAAGCGTAGATTGTTTCTGATATCCACGTAAGAAATTAGCGGGATATGATAATCCGCGGCACAAACGGGGGATTGAGTGAAGCCCTTGGGATGAACGCTCGGGCCTCGTTCCTCTGAAAACCCTGGTGACCGGTCAGCCATAATATGTTTTCTTTTTTTGCTAATCGCTGAATCTGAGTTGCTCTCAAGTGCCGATAGTACTCCGCGGGCGAGTGGCGCTACCCTACCCGAAACATAATTTAGGCAGGCCTGCTGCTAGTCCGGCATTATGTACGCTGCGTCGGAGTGGGTGGCAGCCAATGCAATCGCCACTTCCTCCAACATAGCGCGTCGCGTTTTCATCTAAAGAGCATTCACCTGCTTTCCCTCGTGCACCGCCACAAATGTGCAGATGCCTTCCTCGGTAGGACCCCCTGCATCCAAACAGTTTGTCGGTCTTATTGCCGTAATGATTTGAAATAATTTTTCCCTGGCTTCGCGCGTCACCTGATTCTAATCTCAATTCATAATTCGGGGGAGCAGCTTCACTGTCAAATCATTTTTCCATGCATCCTTGATGTCAACTCTGCGTTCCGTGGTGGGGAGCATCGAGAGACATAGGTCCCTCAGGACTTGTTTGCCGGCGCTGGCCACCGAAAGGCTGGCGATTTGGCTTGTGTTTCGGGCCTCAAGCAAGTTCTCTATCGAGTCCTAGCTCCTTTTTAACGCCCGCCCTAACCATCGCGGCGAGGTTACGCGGTGTATCTTTTCTCAGGTGGAGATCAGGCGCAGCATACACCACCCGACTGACCATGAACGCCTGAACCAAACAAACGAACGCTTTCTTTACAGTAATTGCCAGATATTCTGCAAAAATCCAAAGAATTTAATCGCAGGTGGACTTTATGTTTTAAACCAGCGGCATTGTTATTGATTTATAGTCCACGGTTATTGATTTGTGGTCCGAATAACTGAAGAGTCTCCAGCACTGTTATGTGGGTGACGTTAACGTTATTTTGCTGTCGTTGCCTAGCTTTCCTTCCATTCTAAAGAGTAAGAGAGATGATTTCTTCGGAGCGCATTCCAGACCGCACTCCCGAGCTTAATCGTGCACTACCGAGGCAGCCTCTTGTAGGGCCCCCTCCATCTGCCCCATGTCGCCCCGTGATGACCAGATAGTAATGTCATGTGCGTGAATGGCATGGAGTAGGCCATCCGCGGCGTTGAGCCTCTCGGGAAGATCATTGAGAGCAGAGATAAAAGCAGCGGACAGATAACTACTCCTTTAGGTGTGCCTCGGCAGCCCATCTTGATGGGCCCGAATTTTGATTATCTAATCTTATGTAAGCGTATCTATTTCTTAAAACGTTTTTATATATCTGTAAGTTTTCTCGCCGCAATCAGTGGCGCTCAATGTTTCCAGAATGTTGCTGTATTTAACATTGTCAAAAAACCCCTTCAGGCCCAAGGCAAAAGTAGCCCTGTCTGCCGGATTTCTGTTGGGGGAGGGGTGAGGTAGAGGACAATTCTCTACTGATTTGGAGCAGCGCGTGCAGCACCAATAAATGAGGCAGGAATAGAGTCTCCAGAGACACGTGCCCGAACCTATCACTAGTCCGAAACGCTACAAATTACGAAAGGCACAATCCAGAAGAAACTCTCGGCAGTAACCATTCAATTCTACAAATCACATTATAATAAAATAAAATGCGGATAACGAGGGGAGAAGCTTGTCTGAACAATTGAACAATGTTGAGGGAAGGAGGAGCCCCGGTATAAAGTGTCGACGCAGAAAACTAGCAGGATAGGGCCAAAATGCTAATTGAAAGCAAAAATCGATTCATGCGCACATTTCAGACCACCGACGGCATCGCAGCAGTAGACAAATACCTCTTACACTTGTCAGAAGCCAGGAGATCTCTAAGAGGTTGAAAATTATAAACACAACGTTAAGCTTAAAATCAAGATTACCCAGCTAACCAAGCAGGCGGAAGCGTACGTGTGGTTTCTAGAGAAACTCAACTGGATAGCTAAATGCGATTTTCTAGAGATTACCGTCAGCACAAAGGGTACATGGGGCTTCCTCAGGTGTCTCATCGAGCCTAATAAAACGAAAGGCGAACAGAGCAGAAATGCAAGCGGGGCACTCCACGACATTAAGGTTGCAGACGAACAACTCGCTGATAAACTCAAAGCAAGATGTACAACTGTAGACCATAATGAGCAGATTACAGCATGCACTAGAGAAGAAAATTCAAAGTTGGACACAAAATTCACCGTCGAGGAATTCAAGGCCGCTCTGATGAGAATGAGGCGAGGTACGGCACCGGGAGACGCCAAGATAACGGTTGGCATTCTGGCCAACCTCGACGATTCAGCTCTAGAAGATTTTATGCACTACAGCAGCGAATGCTTTGACTCGGGGAAGTTACTGAACGAGTGGAAAACATCCATAGTGACATTAATTCCCAAGCCCCGGTAAAAAGACAGTCACAGAGAAGTATTGCAAAAAGGTTATTAGTCTGGGCTACTCGGTACATTTCGCAGGAAAAGGTACAGCGCAAAAAGACAGGACTAAAGAAGCGGACAGACACTGGCGCTTACTTACGACTGAGGATTTTATTGTTGTGTTAGTGCAATAAATATGAGAACCTAAGGGCAATCACCGTGTACCTCAACAAAACAGAAAGAAAGGAGGAAAGATGTAAAACCAGCACTAGTCACCCAGCTGCTAAGATAATCAATTTTTTTTAGAGTGAGTGCAAGAGATGACTTGCTCACGCACTTTTCTTGCTTTTCATGAGGTTGAGGTTGAGGTGTTGAATGCTACAGGTGGGGTTAGCCTTGCTTTATCTGCCGGCAATAGCTCCACCGCAGCGTCCCTTCGATATTAACAATGCCGCGTCTACCCCGCGAAGCGCACAGTCTCTTATAATAGCGCACATTCTCTCCCGCAGTCACCATCTATGCACACAATCAATACACACAGTTCACATCACAGTCCACTCCAGAAGTCACCATCTATGCACATATTCAGTCACAGTAGAACATAGGCCATTGTAGCGCCACACTCCATACACACATTCACGCACAGCATAAAGTAGTCCACTCCGGAAGACACCATCTACGCACACATTCAATCACAGTAGGCCATAGTCCGTTCCTGCTGTCACTATTTAAAAACAAGATCCGTGTTCTGCAGAAATGTGAAAAGAAGGCGTGCAGCCTCCCTTCTGCATGTCTGGTTTCCACTCGGGTAGACAATATCCTGCACTGTGCTGTGACGGGTTCCTGTCTTCTTGAAGGAAGCGAACATCACATGCCTTTCCGCGTTGTACACTAGGCAGTACATAATATAATGTTCAATATCCCCGCACACACCACATAAAGAGCAGAGCGGAGACGATGATGTGCCGGTCTTATACATCCATGCAGGAGGGCGAGCAGAGGCCGTGCGAATTCGATGTAGAAGGGTCGCCTGAGATCTTCTCAGTCCCTTGGTCACACATGGCTTGTCGGACGCACTCCACAGGGTACTGAAGTGATCGAGCACCGTTTTCCTGCAGAGACTTTTCCCATCTTGAGGTACTTTTTTTGATGGAATCCTTGAGAGAGCTTTATGGGCGAGACTGTCTGCCACCTCATTACCGTTGACTCCTATGTGAGAGGGCACCCACTGGAAATGTAGAGTAAAGCCTCTGCTGTGCATATTCTGCACCAAGCGCAGAGAGCTTAGAGACAAGGCTTTTCATGAATCAGGAACTCAACTATTTCTCTTGTGCGCTCGTCTCTATGCCTGTACAAAATTGTTGTCGTACCGAAAGCTGGGGTGCATTTGCACTCAAGCCAATTTAAGGCAACATTAGTTTTGGGGGGTGGTGCCAAGGAGCGTTCATTTTCTCTAAACTGTTCATTCAGGCGTCTCCTAGTTTGTCCGATGTGGCAAAGTCCACAAGAGAACTCGATGTTGTACACTACATTTTTTCGGCACTGCACATAACGGAATTCATGGTTCATCTCACAATCAGCAGGTGGCGGTCTTTCACGGTTGACTTTCTTGCAAAGACGCTGCAATTTTTTAGGAGCGGAAAACGACTCGCACACCGGTTTTCCTTTTTAAGTTGTGCGATACCTTATGTATATAAGGTATTACAGCAAAAATACGGCCGTGCACTTCTTTACGGGAGGCACTTTTTGTTCTGGGTTGGAAGTCGGCAACCATCTTTTTCGGCACTCCTCGCATGAAGTGTACCGGAAAACAAGCAATTCCTAGCCTCATTATCTGGGTTTTGAAGCTGGCTTGCATTTGATGGCAGCATGATCTAGATATAGCATTTTCAAGGCGGCTGTCACGATGCCTCGTTTAACTAGCATGGAGGGCGAGGATGAGTAGGGTAAAAATCCTTTTTGCGACCGGGGTGCGTAACGCCAGCACAGCTCTTCGTTGCTCGCTAGTATCTGAAGATCCAGAAAATGAATCCCGTCTTGATCAGGAACTTCTATCGTTAGTCGAAACGGGTCCAAACCGGACTTGAACAGGGAGAAATTATCGTTGGCTTGATTTGTATCGCTGTAGTCATCCTTATTAAAAATCCCCAAAATCACCAGAAAATCACCAGAATCGCTTGAGTGCAAATGCACCCCAGCGTTCAGTACTACAACAATTTTGTACAGGTATAGAGAACAGCGCACGAGAGAAATAGTTGAAGAGTTACTAATTCATGAAAAGCAAGAATTGTGCCTGAGCAAGCCATCTCTTTCCCTCACTAAAAAAGTAATTGATTATCTTATCGGCTGACGAACTAGTGCTGATGTTATCTCTTTCCTTCTTTCCTTCTATTTTGTTGAGGTACACGTTGATTATGCTTAGGTTCTCATATTTATTGCCCTATCACAGCAATAAATTAATCAGTCGTAAGCCAGCGCTTGTGTCTGTACGATTCTTTAGTGCGAAATCACAGAAAATTTGAGATCAATATCCCTCACGTCATGCGCCTGTTAGCCCATGGAGGCGCAATGCGGCGAATGCTCTCCAATTATTTTGAACAGCAAAAGCTACCGCTGCCCTCCGTGTTCGGCTTCGGGATGCCGAAAGATTATTTCCACTACCAGGGTTCCCGCAGCGTGCACAGTGCACAGGCTTCGGGCAGCTACGAGTTGTAGTTTGCATTTTTCTGCGCTGACAACGCGGCCCCGCTTGAACAACTTAGGACCCACTATGAGAGAAATAATGAAATGAAAGATGGAAGAGGAAAAAGGGGGAGAGTTTTTCAAAGCTTTCTTATGCACCATTTTTGACGCTTTTTAACGCAGGCTTTCTAATGGGCCATGTATTTAACCGCTTAAACTTCACCTCTCTTGTCCGGACCATTTTTTTCGTCTATCTGTCTTTCCACACGACTGCCGAAATAGACTGCCCCAAGCAGCACAGGTCATTAGCCCAATATTGCAAAAGGATGGTCCCATCCTGGTCCTTTGTAGGGCCAGCTTTGCCAATACAGTTCCAATGTTGGGCCAATTACTTGTGCTGCTTGGGTAGATGACAATAGGTTGAAGTGACGTTCGAATCTGATGCTCCTAACTAAAAAGGCTGAGGTAGGGTTACTACTCGGCCACTGTCATAAGGTTTACGTTGATGTTTCCATATAGTATTTCTTTCTACTAAGAAATTTGGTGACAGCATATATTACACAATAGGCCTATTTTCATAATTCAAGGATAAAGAGGGCAGAAAAGAAAAATAAAAACAAAGAGGGTGGCAGGTCTCTATATCAATATTAGCAGTAGAATTTGTGCTATGTCTATATTACCCCACCGCAAGAATGCATGCATGCTGTTCGTGTTTCATGTCATGCATGCGAAAACGGCAGCCCAAGAACTACTGGGACTAAAGAAACGCTGAAACACTAGTTTCTTTACGTGATCTGGAGGCGCCTAGTGGTGATATGATGTATGCGATACGTCTGCTTGAAAATATTGGCGGTCTTCTGCGTCTGGGGGAAGCATCTGACGATAAATAACATTTTAGTGTGTGGCAAGAGATGGCGCCACCATCCCAGCGCCTGTGTGTGCGTGTATGAGTGCGTGGCACGAGACGGCGCCACCGCCGCAGAGCGCCCCCAGCAAGTGCTGTGTGTGTGTACGGCCAGCGCCGGCCCTGTGTAACGTGTAACCCAGGAGAATAAAGATTGCTGTTACGTTATCCCAAAACACAACAACTGGCGACGAGGATGGGATAGCGGGGACCCGGACGCAAGCGAAGACATCGCATCGTGATGCACGCAGGCAAGTGAACTTGCGCCAGTAGCCAGTGAAGTGAAGCACGCTTCGTTCCCGCGCAAACATGGCGACGTTTGGTCGAGTCGAAGAATACGACAACAAAGAGCCGTGGTCGTCATACACGGAACGGCTGGATGCGTTCTTCAATGCAAATGGCATCGAAGACGACGATAAGAAAAAGTGGGTATTTTTGTCGACGGTCGGCACAAGCACGTACGCGACGCTCCGTAGTTTGCTAGCGCCCGAAAAGCCTAAAGAAAAGAAGTTTACTGAACTCATGGCTATTCTCAACAGCCACTTCAGCCCCGCTCCATCGGAAATAGCCGAAAGTTATCGCTTCCACACCAGAGTACAGCTCGAGAATGAAAGCGTCGCGGTGTTCGTCGCCGAGCTCCGGCAAATGGCGGAACACTGCAACTTCGGTACGGCGCTGAACCGCATGCTGAGAGACAGACTTGTGTGTGGAATTCGTGACAGAGCCGTGCAGCAACGGTTGTTAGTTGAGAAGAGCCTCACCCTAGATAAAGCGCTGGAGATTGCTAGAACGGCAGAGGCGGCGGAACTCAACGCAAACGAGCTGCGAAAGGGCCACGCGGACATACCGACTTCCCCGGTTCAAGAAGGCTCAGCGAATTATGTCAAGCACAAGAAAAAGCAGCACCTGCAAGGGCTCGGTGGCCAAAAAGGGCAAGACCCGAAGCCTAAAGGCAAAATCAAAACCGGACGCCAAGAGAAGTCCAGGCCGTGTGTACGCTGCGGATCCCGTGATCACAGGCCCCCGGAATGCAAGCACATCAACACAAGGTGTTACAAGTGCGACAAAGTAGGTCACCTGGCGAACTACTGTTTGTCTGGTGCTGAGAAAGGGAAGAAGTTGAGCGCAACTGCAGTGAATGCAGTACAGTCGACCGAGAAGCCACCTGAGTACTACCTGCATTCTTTGCGTGCACAGTCACCCCTGAAGCCAATCACAGTGACATTCATAGTCAATGGAGTGCCACTGGAAATGGAGTTGGATTCAGGTTCTCCCGTTTCGTTAATCTCAAAAGATACTTACCGGCAGCACCAAGGTGTTTTGCCGCAGCTTTCACGGACAGACATCAAGCTGAACTGCATACGTGGAACAATACCGGTGCAGGGAACGCTGGTGGTTGACGTATGTCTTGGCAAGACTACATGTCAGCAGACACTGCTTGTAGTAGCCTGCAAGAGCCCTAACCTGTGCGGCAGGGATTGGCTTACAGCATTTGACCTGCTACCACGCCAAGTAAATGCGACACAGCTCGAAAGCACCACTGAAGGGAAAGTGAAAGAAATGCTGCAGGAGTTTGAAGAGATCTTCAGACCAGGCTGCGGGACACTGAAAGGACCACAGGTGCATATCAACGTTCGACCGGATGCACAGCCACGATACTTCAGACCTCGCACGGTACCCTACGCACTTCGGGCCAAGGTTGAAAATGAACTTCAGCGTCTAGAACGTGAAAACATCATCACACCAGTGGACCATTCTGAGTGGGCTTCACCGATTGTACCAGTACTCAAAGCAGATGGCCAAAGTGTCAGGATTTGTGGAGACTATAAGATCGGTGTGAATCCAGCAGTGGTAACGACACAGTACCCATTGCCAAAAGTTGAAGACATATTCGCATCCTTGCAAGGCGGAGTCAAGTTTTCCAAGTTGGATTTCCGCGAAGCTTACAATCAGGTGCCTGTTGATGAAGAAACCAGTAAGCTACTGGTCATCAACACACACAAAGGTCTCTTTGCTTACAACCGTCTGGCATTTGGTGTTTCATCAGCACCTGCCCTCTTCCAGAGAAGAATGGAAGAAACCCTTCGTGACATCCCAGGCACATCAGTCTACTTAGACGATGTTTTGGTGACAGGAAGAACTGACGCAGAGCACCTTCAGAATCTGCGCAAAGTTCTGCAACGAGTCAAAGAGTCAGGGTTGAAGCTCAAACAGGAAAAGTGTGAGTTTTTCAAACCATCCCTCATTTACTTGGGCCACGAGATCAATGCCACTGGTCTTCAACCATCAAAGAAAAACACAGAAGCCATCATTGAAGCGCCCGAGCCCAAGGACGTTGGTGAGCTGAGATCCTTCATTGGACTCCTGTCATACTACGGAAAGTTTCTGCCGAACCTGTCCACACTACTAGCACCGTTGTATGCACTGCTTCACAAGAACAGTCACTGGAGGTGGACAGATGAAGAACGAAAAGCTTTTGTCAAAAGCAAGGAAGCCATCATGGAGGCAAAAGTGTTGGCACACTATGACCCATCTAAGGAGCTCGTGCTAGCCTGTGACGCTTCGCCGTATGGTGTAGGTGCGGTGCTTTCACATCGTGATAAAGGGGTTGAATTCCCACTAGCATTCGCATCTCGAACTCTCACACCTGCGGAGCGGAACTACTCACATCTGGAAAAGGAGGCACTAGCCATTATATTTGGTGTCACACGCTTCAGAGACTACTTGCTATGTCGCAGCTTTATCCTCATCACTGATCACAAGCCACTGGTCGGCATCTTCCGTGAAGATAAAGCAATTCCAGCCATGACTGCTTCACGTATCCAGCGTTGGGCACTCACACTTGGTGCCTACACGTATACTATTGAGCACCGACCTGGACGTCTCAATGGAAATGCAGATCTTTATACACGCGACGAGGCAACAAGACGCAAAAATTTTTACACTAACAGAAAGAGGCAGAAACTACAAGCACTTGCGACCATTGCAAAGTGCACATGTGAGCAAAACACGAAGCGTGAGAAATTATGGAACAAAGAACTCATAAGAATGAACGACATTAAGTGTGTTAGAAAAGCACAAAAAGCTACAGCTTGTGCACACAGTCTCTCCTTGTTTATGTAGTGAGGATAGTATGCATGCAGAACAGGTGAAATTTCTCTCGCGCAGCGTCTTTTATGCAAAACTCTGCATTCTTCCTTGTGCTTTACTGCGGAAGTATTCACCCCAGATTTTTTCTCCACTCCTAGAGCTGCATTACCCTAGAAATGAGTAGCGACCCTGAAATTCTAGCAGCGACCCTGCTGTTTCAGGTATCAGGCCTATACCCCGTTTCAAACATGAAGTTCAACTCTGTTAAGGCCAATGAAGTAGTCCGCAAGAAACATAATAAAGAGAGGTGTATCATTCCGCGCTGTTCTGTGGCCGTGTTCTCTAACACGTCGCTGCAGAGAATCGATACGATACTGGGGGCGCATGGGTTCAAATCCCGCGTGGTGAAACTTTTTTCCGCACATGTTTCTTTCATCGCAAGTTGCATTTCACGTGACATGGAATGAGAAATCTCGTTTTGTTCAGAATCGCTTGAATATTATGCCGCGTTCTGAAATGAACTGCATGTATCTAATCCGTTGTCAGTAACTTCGCACCGGCTTTTGGTCAGCAGTGGCGGTTTTCTTCCAGATTCTGCAGCATTGTGACTATAATTTTTGGATGCAAGAGAGAGATTTGTGTGAAAAGATGGCGTTCTGTAGTCGGGTTTAATTAACTAGCACAGTGGTGAGTGCTCCGCCGTGGCCGGATTAACAAGTGACCGTCTGGAACTTTCGATTTCGCCGTTGCCGAGGAACCCACTCCTTTGTGGGCCTCTCTTAAGGTACCTGGAATGCTATGAATTGTTCCGTGCAACCGGTTAGCGGCGGATCCAGTCTTCCCCAAAAGAGATTGGGACCGACTTTGGCACTGTGCTTTAGAGTAGTAGCCCAAAGGACTTGGCGAGAGCAAATATTTTTTACTGATTGTAAAGTTCAGACGGATGATGTTTGTTTATTTAGAAAGCTGCTTTATCATACAGGAGCGCAGAAAAAATATTTTAAACTTCTTAATAGCCTATTTTTCTGACCGTATATATGCAACATTCTTGTCCATATCTGCAATTCTTTTGTTTATGTTAAGATATTTTTCGTTCCTAAGCACAGCGTGTTTTTCTTTGTCATTGAAAAGAGAGCTCTTTATCTTGGGTAATATATGTGGCAAAAAAGCAGCATATTTAAACTGATGTGTCAAATTAATTATACACACACTACCCCAAATGGACTGTTTTCGCGTGTTAAACTTAGAACAAAGTCTTGATTCACACAGTGAGAGAAAATAGTACTGCCTCAAGATTTAAAGATTTGTTGTCGTGCACAAATGTATATGAAGGCAATACAGAGGCAAGTCAGCTTGTCTCGATTTCCCTGCTCTCCTAGAGAGCAGAGGCTGCTCACGCAGGATTTTCATACAGCCAGGCAAAAAGAGTTCCGAGCTTTGGGAGCGCAGAGTAAGAATGCAGTAAAAGTTGCACAACGCTATGAGGAAATATTTCGAAAGAGCAAACAATAAATGATAGAAGACAATAAAGAATGTTGACCACCACAGTGTTTGCGAGAAATGGTTTATTCTGGAAACAGCCAGTGTCATGCATCACAGTGCATACAAATAAAAGACACGTGCAGTGGAGGTGCACCAACACACAATCAGTCAAGTGCTCCAAAATTGAAAAAAAAAAGTGCAGGCCATATAAAAACATTATTTCATACAACGAGAACCTGACCAATGTCTAGACTGGGTTCAAAAAGCAGTGCATTTTCAGCCAACAAAATAAAATTCCTGGGACATGCAAAGTCCACATCACCCTTGTGAAGAGCGGTCGAGCAGTGCGTACCTGGTAACAAAAAGTGAAATTACAGAGCAGCCCCTGATTTCTCGGCAAAGTGGTCGTATCTACTTTGTTTGCGGTTATATCTGGCACTACTTCAGCTAAAGTGTTTCCTCTGGAACCTAGCTGCTGCGACAATATCTGGGTTTATTTGAACCGTAGTGCACCGCCCAAGCGCTCTACACAAGGGTGACGCAAACTGTACTAAAAAAGACATGACTCGAAAAAGCAAATTCACTCTGAACCAAGCAAGAGCCAGCTTGAAATAATTCACACCCCCAAAAATAACATACAGTACTGGCTACCTCAACACTGGCACTGCAGCATTGCATAACGTGTAAAAACGACCAGATATTGACAATAACGCAAGAGAACACCAAACCAGGACTCTCATTTCAGGACATGAAAAACAGACACCCATTCATACCATTCCCAACCCTCGCGCACAAAATGAGGCCCATTCTAAGGGGTGTGTGAATGTCTGAAATTGTCGGACAGCAAACTGAATAAATTCCTATTCAATTAGTGGAACGAATCAAACCGTACATGTTCAAAATTATTTCAAACAAACCGAATTTGCTCTCATATTTTCAGCTACTTTTCGAATAATTGACACAACCCTTCATTTTTTTCATTCTTCATTTTATTTGTTCTTAGATTTCTGCGTACAGAAAGCTAAAGGTTCAGGGACAAAAGGGACTGTGTACTTGACTAGGTCCCTAAACCCTTCGTTTGTTCGGAAAGAGTGCAATTTTTTAGAAGAAAAAACACAAACACCGAGCCCAGGAAATTCAAATGCAGCAACTACAAATACAGCACTACAATTTGAAGAACCATGTTTCGCATTCAAAAGAGACAAACACAGGAAAAAGCCAAGAAGACGGAAATGTGAAGGTTCCTGAGTGAAGGTGCCTTGTATATGCAGAATCACTGCAAAAAGAACACGGGGAATGAGAGAGGGGGGAGGGGGTACAGCCAGTCATCTTCTTATCAACAACATGTGCGCAGAAAATACTTCTCCTTCTTGTACAATTTGACAGAAGTGTCGCTTATACATTTATCGCCGTTTTCTTTTATGTGTTAGGCTTCCAAAAGCTCCCGCGCTGTTTTGTTTTTACTTTTTCCTAGAATTTTTATCCTATTAAGCAGAGGCTCGCATCCACTGCAGGCAAGGTAATGAGCGGGCAGATTCGCTCCTTGTTTATTTCGAATTGCTCGGGCATGTTCCCCTGCGCGTTCATTCACGCAACGGCCTGTTTGTCCCACGTAGGCACCTCCAAACTTGAGCGGGATTTCATAAACCACGCCCGTGGCACATTTCACAAAAGTTTCAGCATGTTTTATGCCGCATCCAGTGCCTCCAGCTGCTTGGTTACTGATTCTCGGGCACTAGCCTTTGAGTTTCTGTGGGGCAGAAAATACGACAGGGACACCATGCCTCTTGGCCACTTTTTTTACATCGTGCGCCACTTTGTGCACATATGGCACCACGACGATCTTCTGTTTTGGCAGCGGCTCATTTGCGCTACCTTGATCCCTTCTTTTTATCTTCCTAAGAAGATTCTCGGCCACAGCTGTTATGATGTCACAGAGGAAGTCGGCTGAAAGCAGCCTTTCAATTTGGTTATTAAAGCTGATATGCATTGCTTGCGGGCATCATTTAGTAAGAGCGGATTCCAGGCACGAGCTTGCAATTGCTCTCTTGACTATCTGCGAGTGCGCGGAATTATACAGCAGTAGCTCTTTCTTCGCTCATGGCGCGTAGTGCCAGCAGGCATGTTGTATGCCAACGTTAAGGTTAATATCTAAAAACTGCAACGACCCATTATAAGGAAGTTCATGTGAAAATGTCAAGCCTCGCCCATTCTGTCTAAAGACAGTTAAAATTCTACTCCCTGACTCTGTGTGGGCCAATGTTATTTGTTTGGATAAAACAATCAAAATATAGTCAACATATCTAAAACACTTCAGTACTCCCAGATTTTTTATTTTTTAATTGGTTTTTGGGGAACGGAAATGGCACAGTATCTCTCTCATATATCATTGGACACCTGAACCGCGCCGTAACGGAAGGAATAAATGAGGAAGTGAAAGAATAAAGGAAGAAAGAGGTGCCGTAGTGGAGGGCTCCGGAATACTTTCGACCACCTGGGGAGCACTGACATCGCACAGCACACGGGGCCTTAGCGTTTTTCCTCCATAAAAACGCAGCCGCCGCGAACTCGTCATTTAGGGAGCGGTCAATAGCGGCTAAAAATATGTTACTAAGAACAGGGGTGACGCAAGAACCAATACAAATTCCTTGTAAAAGAAAACGGCGATAAATGTATAAGCGACACTTCTGTCAAATTGTCCAAGAAGGAGAAGTATTTTCTGCGCACATGTTGTTGATCAGGAGATGACGGGCTCTACCCCCCTCCCCCTCTCTCATTCCCCTTGTTCTTTTTGCTGTGATTCTGCATATATAAGGCACCTTCACTCAAATGAACTCAGTTGATAGTTTGCGCTCTTTCTGTCTACTTTGCTTTTCCCTGTGTTTGTCTCTCTTGAATGCGCAACGTGGTTCTTCAAAGCAATGCACCAAGTAGCCCAACAAGAAGCTCTTCTAAACAGCGCTACAAGAAGATTACATACAGAATTAATAAAGGTGCATTACAACAAACACATAACACTTCAATGAAAACAGTACTGGCACTAATAAACAAAGCAGACATAATTCAGCATGTACAACAACACAACAGCTCTTACACGAAAAGGGATCATGTATTAAGGAATTGAAAAGTGGAATTGGACAAAGGTCACAATTATAAGCAAGGAACGACTCGTGCCTCCCCTGCCTTCGGAGTTCCTTGATCGGCCACAGGTACCTGCGACGCCAGGAAATGACGTCACTTCGCTCGATCAGCGCAAGGTTCCGTTTTCTTTCTTCAGATGTGAATCCGACGTCCGTCACCCAACCTCTATAACGTCGTTTTCTTGAAGTTCGACTGGTCGTCGTCCTCATTGACAGCCTTTAGCATACTGTCCAGTGTTGGGACTTCGCTTTCGCGTACCTAGTGTGCACTTTCAGACGGATCGCATGGACTGTGAAGCTGTCATTTTTGCTGTTGGCGATCATGAAATCTTCACGCTGCGAGGTCTTTTCTTCGCAGACACCAAAGGCCCACACAAACGCTCTGCCTTTATTTTGGTAACTGTACGCTCAGATACTCCGGTATCCTAGCTCGCAGCACTAAATGCTTCCCTAACAGACTTCTCCGGAAAACGGGACGTGGTAGAGGAGTACACATTTGCAATTACTTGCTTGGCGTGCCTTGACAGCTTGGATGTACGAACTTTCCAGAAAATGCGTACAGGAGAGGTGGTCGCGTCCGCTGTGCTGGACGTCATTTTCTCAAAAGTGGAAGGGAGCTGGAAAAGTAAACACGTCGGCCAGGGCTGCGGAGACAGCGAAAACGTGAAATGGAAAAAGACGACAAACGCAAAATACAAAATCACAGATTTCGATCGATTCGCTGATGACAAATGTGTTATCTACAATGCCTGCCGGCAAAGCATATGTTATCTTTCGCTCACCAGAAGCAAGGCACTATTTTGTGTCGCGGATGCAGGCAGCGCAAAAAAGAGCGCTAGCTTTGGCAGCGTTGCACATGATGTTTGAAACGGAGTATAGTATGCACTGCCATTGAGAATAGATGATGACGAAAAGTTTAATATACCGTTGAGGACCAGGAATGAAACGCAGGAAAATAAAAACTGTGTAATAAACGAGCTTTCGTTCTTAAATAAATTCGTTATATTCGCCTCAGTACAATTTTCTAGGCGCAACCGGTGTAATAAAGCAGCGCTAACCGCCCCTCTCCTGCACATCTCAAATCCGTTCCGTGACCTCGCTAGCCTTTTGTCTGTGTTTACAAGATTAAGAAACAGCGTTTTGCTTTTCGCGTCATCATTCCAGCGCCACACCAAGTATTCTCAACACCTACGCGCAAAACAAGTTTCTATCGCATGTAGGTGCTGCAGGCACACATAAGACAGAAGGGGAGGTAGCCGGTCTGTTCGGTCAGTTACGTCGAGTTTATTCGAGAGTGCATTGTCTACTCCCGTACCCAGCGCACACTGGCCCAGCCTGTGCCTCCATTGTCCAGGCGACGAATCCATGGCAAATTGCTCGCTTCACCTGCGCCCGTGGCTCAGTGCTTAGAGCGGTCGGCTACTGATCCGGAGCACAAGGGTTTATATTTGGCTCAAGAAGTACTTTGATTTGGGCTAGTTGGTTCATATCTTGAAAGAAGTTAGGACGGCGCTAAAACGACAAAGACAAAGAGGCACGAACACAACAGGAGTTGCAAGTTGGCGCCCGTCCTGTTGTGTTCGTGCCTCTTTGTCTTTGTCGTTTTAGCGCCGTCCTAACTTCTTTCATTATATTTGGCCATGGCGGCCATCATTCGATGGAGGCGAAACGCGGAAAAGGCGCCCGCGTGCTGTGCGATGTCAGCACAATTTGAAGATCCCCAGGTGGTCGAAATTTTCTGGAGCCTCCACTACGGCACCTCGTTCTCCCATTCTCCTTTCACTTCCTCGTTTATCCCTTTCCTTACGATGCGGTTCGGGTGTCACCCAGATACATTTATTTTTTTATTTATTTACAAATACTGCAGGCCCTATTCGGGCCCAAGCAGGAGTGGGTACATACAACAACGTAAATTACCATTGCCAATTAGCAATTAAGAACACAATAAACATGTACATACATCATTGTAACACTATACGTAACAGAAATAAACATGAACGTACAACAGTGCAATACGTAAACAAAATAACAATGAAAAAGCTTAACGCAAAAGAAACTGCTCTCATTGCGGCAATTTTAGAGGTCAAAGAAAAGGTTATTTGAAAGCTGAACGAACGATTCTATTGTATTAGCGTTAACTACTTCTTCGGGTAATTTATTCCATAGTGAAATTGCATAGGGAAAAAGAGAATATTGATGGATGTTAAGGTTACTTAATGGTTGCTTAATTGTTTTGTTGTGGTTTGTACGAGCAGACATGAGACAATTACTGCACTATTTGCTTTCCTAAATTTTTTTTCGCGCAAAACGCCATTTGACGGATAACCTTAAAACAAAGATGTCTCAAATTCTCTTAGGCGATAGCGTTAATTGAGTGAGGTATTGGTGCTAGCAACTAATCTGCATTCACGGTCGTATCCGGGTCATCGTGAACTCTAAAAAATGACAGCAGTAGCTATTAGCGCTAGTATTTCATCGCAAACAACATAGCGGCAACGCCTGGAGAGCTTGCCAATCAAAGGTGAATGCATTCCTACGGCAGTTTAGGTAAACCAGCAAAAGCAAATACGGTTTAGCTTGACACAAGCTGTTGATGTTTGGGCCTGCTGATTTTCAGCAATCTCTATACACTGCGTTAATGAAAATAGACTGTCCTCGAACCTCTTTTATTTCCTGAACCCATTTTTTAGCTCTCCTAGCACCCAGTCGTTCTCCAACCAAGCCTCCAGTCTGTCCTTTAAAATGTGAATCACCACACTGTACACCACAGATGTATAGGATGGTAGTTATTACGTGAGCTTTGTCAACCTATCCCTTATATATCATGTTCTTTCTACATAATCGCCATTGATTGGGGGCTTTGCCATCCACCATCATTTTATTCACTACCTCTATTAATGTTTGTTGGAATTTTGGTCGTAGCTTCTTTATTAACATAATCGGAATACCATCTGGTAGTGTCGACGTGCCACTAGGAACCTTCTTCTCTGCCCTTCCCCACTCTCTTTGCCCAAGTGAAGCAATTGCAGTAACCGGTCTATCCTCTTCCAATAGATTATGTGTAACATTTCGTTCTTAAAATTTTTTTGTCATCCTTGTTCCTATGCGTTTCATTGCTTCATCCCCTCTAGCAAAATACCCTGATCGATAACAATGAACCTTTGTTCTACCCTAGTCCTAGTACTCATTGTATTTAGACGTTTCCAGAAATTCTTAGCTGCTTTTCTATCCTTTTTATTTAATTTTGGCATCCATGGGGCACTTTCTTCTAATTTTCTCATTAATAAAATATTATGCTTCCCTTCTACACTTTATGAAGGTATCCTACTTTCTGTCTACTACATCTTCTGGTTCCCCCTCTTTTTGAATATCTGTGTTCCCTGGACGCTTCTTGACGTTTCTCTATCAACTTCTTGACCTCCTCATCCCCCCAACTCTTGAGTTTGCGTCTTTTCACTTTTGGCTGGGCTCGCACCTTAGCTAGCTCTAGCTCAAGCAATTGAGTTAATTTGGTATAAGTCCATTCTGTTTCTTTATTCGCAAAAATTACTTTTTCAATTTTTGGCTGCTGCTCCCACTTGCTTTTCTGAGTTAAAATTTCTCTCGGATTGCTCATGTCGCTTCTGTCCTACATGAGTTTCTCTTCTGAAACTCAACTTGATACGTTTGTGGTCACTACCTGAACTTATGGAACCATGTTCATCTAAGCTCATAACCCCTAATCTATTATACCTCCTCTGTTACATTAGTGCATAATCTATCGTCGAGTGCAGACTCCCTGCCTCCCATGTTATAAGCCCTTCACAGTTCTCGGTACTGTTGCATACAACTAAATCATGCCTGCCACATATATCCAGCAGAATGCTTCCTGTCGAATCTGTGTACCCATCCAGGTCTTCTATTTGTGCATTCATGTCAACTAATATAATTATCTCGCCCTGTTCTCTTAGATCACAAAATGTCGCTTGCAAAACGTTCTTACATTTTCCTGTTTTCCTCTTTGGTATTAGCTCATGTCCTAACGTATACAAAGCCAAGGAGTGTCTGCTTCCCTGCTACTTTTCCTTTTAGCCATAAATGTTCCTTGCATCCCAGTTTAGCCCGGTGAAAATCCATACCTTTATGAATGAATGCCCCAATTCCACCCCTCTTTTTGCTTCCCTCTATTCTATTGCAATATTCCCATGCGTGGTCTGGGTCACAGGGTGGTTGCTTTATGTCTCCGGATGGATGGATGGATGGATGGATGGATGGATGGATGGATGGATGGATGGATGGATGGATGGATGGATGGATGGATGGATGGATGGATGGATGGATGGATGGATGGATGGATGGATGGATGGATGGATGGATGGATGGATGGATGGATGGATGGATGGATGGATGGATGGATGGATGGATGGATGGATGGATGGATGGATGGATGGATGGATGGATGGATGGATGGATGGATGGATGGATGGATGGATGGATGGATGGATGGATGGATGGATGGATGGATGGATGGATGGATGGATGGATGGATGGATGGATGGATGGATGGATGGATGGATGGATGGATGGATGGATGGATGGATGGATGGATGGATGGATGGATGGATGGATGGATGGATGGATGGATGGATGGATGGATGGATGGATGGATGGATGGATGGATGGATGGATGGATGGATGGATGGATGGATGGATGGATGGATGGATGGATGGATGGATGGATGGATGGATGGATGGATGGATGGATGGATGGATGGATGGATGGATGGATGGATGGATGGATGGATGGATGGATGGATGGATGGATGGATGGATGGATGGATGGATGGATGGATGGATGGATGGATGGATGGATGGATGGATGGATGGATGGATGGATGGATGGATGGATGGATGGATGGATGGATGGATGGATACGGCTGAACCCTTTGCATCGGGCGGTGGCTCAAGCCACCTAGCCATGTCTTATGAAATTTTACTCCTGTCTTGCTTTTAGCCACCAATCAGATAACCTTCGCTTGGTTACTTCTAACCTCTTAAAATCTACTTTCCCTTCACTATCCCTAAACCCCAATGCCTTGGGTAAGTCAGCCCCGCTGCCTTCCACTGTAGGGTGAAGCCCTTTACAGAAAAGTATCAAGTGTTCAGCCGTTTCCTCCTCCTCTCCGCACGCAATGCACAAAGTTTCTATCTCCTGGTACCTGACTCTATACGTCTTAGTCCGCAAAACTCCAGTCCTGGCCTCAAACAACAAAGAACTTCCCCTACAATTATCATAGATATTTTCTTTGACAATTTCCTGTTTAAAGGTCCGGTATGTTTCCAGTGCCGATTTCGTCAGCATCCCTGTTTTCCACAAAGCTCTCTCTGTTCCTTTAACCTTTTTCTTAACCGATAAATGCTGATTTGCCCCCTTACTGCTGTCCAGATATTTGCTTGTCAATTTTCTAGTTCGCTTTCTCCATTTCGTGTCAACATTCTTTATATACAGGTATCTGAAAACTTTCCTAGCCCACCGCTTTTCCTCCATCCTTCTCAATCGTTCCTCAAATGCTATCTTACTGCTAGCCTCTGTGGCTGCAACTAGAAAACAGCGCACCTCGCATTGAGACTTGTAGCGCCATCTACAATAGCATTGTAAAAACAACCATCTGCCGCGTGCCAGTGATGACGTGACGTCACGGTCTAATATGGTGGATAGCTGTGGAACTTTGTGAATATGACGTGAGGGGAGAATCTGGCGGTATAGTTTCGATTTCTTGAATCCAAGGTGGCGGTTATTAAAATTGGTTGTGTCCTCTCATCTCTTTCTTCCCCCCTCAGGAAAAAATATCCTGAAACAGGTAGGAAAACTATCCAGTTACCGACCGCTATACATGTATACATTCCCTGCTCCTGCTGCTATTGCGAACAGGAAGGAAGAAAAGGAAAGAGCACGGGCCTGCCTACTGGCTCAGGCTGAACCACGCTCGCTACCGAGTGCTGAAAGTAGGAGAGTTAAAGGATAGGAGAGCAAAGATAGAGAAAAAGCGCGCGCTAATACGCCCCGGGCCGATCCCGGAGGCAGTGCAATACCGGGCCGACCTGTGCCAGAGTGCTTCAAGCCAAGCACTCCGCCTTATTCCAAAAATAATTTTGATACCTTGGGTCCAAGGAATCGCAGCAGGTATTAAATCGGGTATCAGATACTTACACATTCTTCTTCTGCTGTTGTTGCCAGGAAAAATAAAAAGGAAAGTGCGCACGCCAGCCCACTGGTTCAAGCTGAGCCACGTGCATAAAGTAGGAGAGTTTAAAGATAAGATAGAAAGATAGGTTAAAAGAACGTCTTCTTGGGCGAGTTGGTCACAATTCATCTTTGGCACTAGCCGCGAACACACACAGAACACAAGGAAGGGAACGGGACAAAGCGCCACTTACAACTGCTTTATTCGGAGGCACATCACACACACTTTCTTAAACGCAAGGTACACAATCAAATCAGGATCGATAAGCACGTGCACTGTTTAAAAATTTCGTTTCCGCCTTATATAAAGATACGGATGGATCACTGACACACATGTTTCCTTTCTCTCCGATAAAAAAAGCTTCAATTAATTCCCGAGCTTTGGTATCTTTACTGGAAGCTAGAATCCTCGCCCCTGAAAAATATGCCTCACAGGAGCGTGACGGGCAGGACCTAATATGCTTGGGTATGTTTGGCCATTCTTTATTTTGCTCTAGATTTCTCTCATGTTCCCTAATGCGGTCATTGACGCAGCGCCCGGTTTGCCCTACGTATGAGTGACCGCATGAGAGGGGAATTTCATACACCACCCCTACGGCGCACTTCAAAAATGTTCGGCCAAGCTTACTGCCGCATCCTTTTTCATCTTCACGTACTCTTTCGATACGCGAGCACAGGTTTCCGAGCTTTTTGGGTGCTGAGAACACAAGCGGCACCCCATGCCTGCTTGCGACCTTCCTTAAATTGTGGGCCATCTTATGTGCAAAGGGCACCGCTACCGGTCTCACCACCTCTTCTCGAGGGGAACCTTCCCCAGCTCTAACCGCCACAGTCTTCATTTTTTGCAGTAGGCTTTCCGCGACTGCCATCACAACCGAATCAGGGAATCCGGCTGAAGACAGCCTGGCCAATTGGTTCTGAAAAATAACCTGCATGTTGTTAGGACACGATTTCCTGAGGGCGGATTTAAGGCAAAGTGCAGCAATTCCTCTTTTTATCAACTTCGAATGGGTATAGTCATACGGCAGGAGCCCTTTTCTTGCACCAGGAGCATATCCCCAACAAAGCTGATCCTCACAAAACTGAATATTTATATCTAGAAATTGCAGGCAGTTACCCTCAGGCACTTCACAAGTGAATTGCAAGCCATTTTCATGTTGTTAGAATAAGGTTAAAATATCATGCACACTCTCTTCGAATTTCAATCTTCCGTCCTTAGAAAAAATATCAAAAAATCGTCCACGTATCTGAACACTTTAAAAACATGCCTAGACGGTAAAACCTGATGTAAAACTTAATCCATTTTTGAAAGAAAAATATTACACAATACCGGCGCCACACAGGATCCTATACATATGCCGGCTTTCTGCAGAAAACACTGCTGGTCAAATGTTATGAAAGTCGATTGCAAGTTAAACTCTAAATTGGTTAAAAAATTGTCAATAAAAACTCCCACAGTATTCTGAAAGGAAATGGGGTCGTTTTTTTCTATACACTCTCGGACTGCAGCAAATAGGGCCTTGTGAGGAGCAGAGTATAATAAATCCACCACATCCACGGAAAAGGCGCGCCCCACATCACATTGCGATTTCAGGAAGTCACAAACTTCGTCACAATTCTTTGTAAGAAATGGGTTGCCTATTTCAAGTGTACTTAAATGCTTCAACAAGAACTGGCTTAGCTCCTTCTGCCACGACCATTTTTCTGTGACAATTGTTCTGAAAGGCATACCTTGCTTATGGATTTTTACTGAAAAGAAAGCCTTCAAAGCATTATACTTACATTTTGCTATCTGTTTGCCAAGACGGTCCATATCAAACTGCTCACATAGTGCAACAGCTCTGTTCTTAACTCTAGTTGCTTTTACTTTAACAGACATAAAATTCTTTTCTAGTGCCTGCGCGGCTTCTTCAGAGAATATATCTGCCAATAACACAACAAAACCGCCCTCCTTATCGGCTTGTAAGAGTTTAAGGTTGTTACTTCTGAGTTGTAAGTGGCGCTTTGGCCCGTTCCCTCTCTTGTTTTAACAGTAGCTTGGTTTGGGCTAGTTGGTAACAGTTCTTAGAAAGCATAGCGCAAAAAGGACACGGACACATCCTCACCTGCCACCATTCATCCTGTGATCACCTGTGTCAACCTCATCGCCACAACTACAAGTCAGTCAAGGGTACTGGCGTTTTGCTTGAAACGTCGACTTATCCCTTGGGAGGTGCAAGCCTTATTGGGAGCCGTACCACCATCATGGGGACATGCACGAAGAATTTGCAAGATTCTGAAAAGTGAGTACTGGAGACAAGTTCGACTATACCATGATTGGCTTCGAGTCCTCGTTTTGGAGCAGCCTACTGGAAATCCCACAAAACTAGCGGAATTTAAGAAGCTAGCAGCGCAGACGACTGAGTTCCTGTGGCAGCGAGCGCGTCTTGGCCTGCCACAAACAAGGAAGTCATTGAAAGGAACAGGTGAAGACGTCACCGTTCTGGGAGACGCTGTCATTTCCCCTGAAATAAGGAATATTTTAGAGAAAGGACCGAAGTTTGCGTACCAGCCCCCTGTGCAAAGGCAAGCATTAATCGCGTGTGTTCGTCAAACGGCGGCTAGAGCAACGGAAAAGGACAGAGAGCGTCTGATTGAAGATGGAATAGCCTGCCTCAAGAGTAATCAAAGGCACCTGATCAACAAAAAACCGCCGTTTCAAAAAGTGACTGCTTATCTGCATCAACAGAATCTGGTTGCTTTGCAGTGCGACAAAGAAGGTGGCTTTGCCATCTTACCAGCAGCGATGTTTAAAGAAAAAGCCCTCTCCGCCATCCAAAAGAACTTTAACCAAGTCAAGTTTGACCCGAAGCGGTGCCGCCGTTCTGGAATTCATCTTCTGGGAGAACTAGGTCTCGACACTCTTCGTAAAGCAGTGGAAAAGACCAAAAATGGATGCTTAGATGTATTTTACACTGCGAAAACGCACAAGCCTGCATGTCCGTTTAGGGTCATAGTGTCCGAGAACGGCACCTGGCAAAAGCTTGTTAGCTCCTACCTTCAACGGCACCTTAACACCTTGAAGACTGAGGATCCGTTCCTCATCCGAAGCTCTAAAGAATTGGTCGTCAACCTCGAGCAGGGTCCTTTTTGCGACGTGAATGGTTTTTCAATAGACATAGAAGACCTTTATTATTCAGTACCTCATGGAGAGTTGCTCTCAGTGCTCCGAGAAACAATATGTGAAAGCGGGGAAATAGCCTTCCAGAACGGCGCGGGAACCAGCAGCGATTCTTTCCTGTCTTTGCTGGAATTCTACCTTGCGTCCACAGCTATCTTTTCAGAAGGACATTTCTATATTCAAAAAAGAGGAATTTGTATAGGTTCCTCTGTTGCGCCTGTGTTATGTGATCTATTTTTATCCGCGATTGACAAACGCATTCAAGCTAATCTTTCTGACCTTCCTGTTTTAAAAGTGTTCAGATACGTTGATGATTTCCTTATTATTTTTAGAAAATGTCATGGAAGAAAATGCGATGTTGACAAGGAAGTGTTGAGAATTTTTTCGGAGCACGGTGCCGGGTTAAATTTTACGTGGGAATCACCTACAGATGGCCGCATTCAGTTCTTAGATATTGAATTAGATTTCACCAACCTTAATATCTGCTGGATGTACCATCCACGAACCAAAAAACGTCTGTTACGCTTTGACAGCGCGCACTCTAAAGTTGTTAAGCGGGGTATCGTGTCTTCATGTCTCCACGGAGCAGCTACAAAATCCTGCACGCACCGTATGGCCGCCAGCATCCATGAGCAATTCAGGCGCCTGCAGGAGGCTGGATTCCCCGTAGTCCTTCTACTGGCAGTGTGTGAAAGCCTTCTGCAAAAGCTGAAAGCCCCCAAGGTTTCTTGTAGTGAGCAGGGGAGTGAAGAGATAAAAGGCAAGACTCCTGTCCAAGTAATACCATATTATCATAGGTTTTCACATAATTTCAAGAAGCTGGCAGCGCGTTATAATGTACAAGTAGTTTTCTCTGCCCCATGTAAGCTTTCCAAGGTCTGCACTAAGAAAATGGTAAAACGAGATGACTGCACGACGAAACATCAAACAAAGTTTACGGAATGTAAGGCGAACGTTGTGTACAGAATTCCTATCAGTTGCGGGCGTCATTACATTGGGCAGACTGGAAGATGCTTCAATGACAGGGCCAGAGAACATAGATTATGCGTACGCAACAAATCAGGAAGTAACCTGGCCGACCATTGCAAAGCATGTGACACAGAGCAAAAGAGTGGATGCTATCCAAAAATAGATAAAACAGAATTCTTAACATCAGCTAAAGGAAAAACGGAGCGTGAAGTCATGGAGGCGTATTTTATAAGAAAAGCTGGGAAAAAGTGCGTCAGCGCACCTTCTATTCAATTACTGGACAGTGAAGTTGAATTCCTTGATGGCTATCTGTAGGTGTGAACCATGTGTCAAGAATATTTATGGTGTTGCGAACTGGAACGGTTCCGCTTTTCCTTTGGGTTTTCCTGCTGCTTCTATTCCTTGGCATTTTATTGACTTTTACTTCAGTTGTTATTTCCTTTCTCATATTTGCATCCCCCCCCCCCTCGTTGTTTTAGCGTGGAGCCCTCTACACTCGTGTTTTATACTTCCGGTTTTATCCTTTTGCTGTTTAGGTCTTTCTGTATTTTTCATATACATATATTTCATTGTTTCCTGGTTTCAAACTTTTTCAATTTTTTTTCATTTGATTATGTATGGTATCACAGCCCTTATCTGTTTTTGGCCTAAATTTCTGCTATCTTTTACTTCCATTGCCATGACCCATAAATGTAGTTTCCCCATTTTCATTCTGTCTTTCTTCACCACGTGCTTGTCTCAGTGTGGAGCCTTGTACACTCCCCTCATCTTTTAGTCGATCTGTTTATCTCCCTTTTTGCCGCGTTATCTGTTTGGTTCTTAACCTTGACAAGCTTGTAAAGCGCTTTTTGCAGTAAGTTTCAGTACACGATGTCTCTTTTCTTTCAGTGTTCCCCCGGCACCGTGCTTTCATTTTGTTATTTTATCGTAATTTTTTGCTTATTTTTCACACGCTGTAATCCTGATTGTGCTCTTCTTTGCGCATGCTCATCGCTTGATGGTGGTGATCGGCTCCTATATATTAGACGTGGTGGCTTTTCGAAATATAAAGTTGCAAGTTAGAGCCTGTCTTTTCCACTTCTGTGTCGTCCGTGTCCTTTTTGCGCTATGTTTTCTAAGATCCCTTTCTTGTGCTCTGTGTTCGCGCCTAGTACCAAAGATAGAAAGATAGGATAGAAAAGACGTCTCTCTGTATGTCTGTCTGTCTGTCTGTTGCTGCCAGGAAGAAAGAAAAGGAAAGTGCTCTGGCCTGCTCACTGGCTCAAGCCGAGCCACAATCGCTACCACGTGCAGATAGTAGGAGAGTTGAAAGATGGGATAGAAAGACAAGGCCGATCCCGGAGGTAGTGCAATACCGGGCCAACCGATGGCGTTGCGCTGTATATGCTACTAGAATAACGGGCACCCACCCGGGGACGGTTGTATACCGAATTCGCTGGGCAAATAAAACATCATGGGTTGTGGTATTGAAACGAAACCACAGTTAAATAATAGGTGAGCATCGTATACATGCAATTACTAATTGAGACGTTACCATATCACGCCGAAAGTAGAATTCTATGCCAACCTTAAACCCCCAAACGAAGCAAATTTTGTTTGGGACTTATTTTGAGGGGGTGGCACTCAACAATGGCTAGACGTGCATCGTAATTTTTTCTGGTACATGGCGCTAGTAGGCGTGCGTGCACGCGTAGCCTAGCATGGTGGCAATCCAACCAGTTTCAAAGGCTATTACATCCAGTTTCTCGTACCGGCGGTGCGTTCTTCTTCACTTTCTTCATCTAGTAAACCAAACAGCTAACGCTGGTTACTTCAACGTCTTCCAGGTGGTGGCGGCCTTCTTTTTTGTTTTAGGTTGATGCCATCACAGTTCCTTTTTAAAGCGAAAGCATTATATGGTTACGTTGCTCAACAGAAAGTATCTGCAAATTTTCTCCTCCTGATTATGTCGATCTGAGGAGATAAATGTGCAAAATTTGATTGTGTTATGTATTGCATGAGTTCGTCTTGAAATGGAAAAAGTTTGGTTCATGTATCCTAATCATTTAATTGATTAAGGTGGATTATTGTAAAAATGAAATAAACACATTAAAAATAGGGAATGAAACTAAAAATAGCGAAATTGCCAACAACAAAAATAAAAACAAAATAAAATTGAAATATGAAGACCAAACGAAAGAAAAATAAAAGGCTGTCGAGTTTCTGCTCCTAAGCAGATTTAAGTGCAATCCTGCAAGTTATTTTCCAGCCGCCATCGCGATTTAGTGATTGTTGTGCTCCGCTACTAAACCGAAAGACGCGTGGCTGATCCCTGTCGCAGCGGTCGCATTTCGATGGCGGTGAAATGGTAGAAGCGATGTCAGTGCGCGTCAAAAAACCCCAGGTTGTAGATAAAATCCGGAGCCCACCACTGTCGCTATCCTTATATCAGAGTCGCTTGGAGATGTTAAACCACAGAAAACAGAACTAAACAATTATATTTTCTGCTGAGATTTTTAGGTGGTGTGACACATGCCTTACTAACCTCACGACTTCCCCGTGAATATGTCTGGATGCGTTTGGTCAGTGCTTTCACGGTTCCAGCGCACTCCAGGTACTTTGTCTCAACCGTACACTTGGCCCCTAAAGGTCCCTTTATATAGATATAAACAGTACCAGCGTCCTCGGTCACAGCAGCATTTTTTGGGGGGATAATTGCGCGATTGCAGCGCATCTGAGATTTCAATGAGTTCAGTAGGCTTTGCCTCCAGTACGAGCAACTCGAGGCGTCATTGGTAATGCCGCGTGAGTATTACTCAAGCCGACTGTGCAGTCACGGTAAGTGTTAGCTTACCAAAAAAAAAAGAACCTAACAATGGCTATACGAAACGTCATAACAACGACTCCGCATGAAATCTAGCGGTTACCCTTTCAGTGGCTCTCCATTTCATCACTCAAAATGCAAAATTCATCTGTGGTGCTGTGTATTTGTGCTTCTTTGATGCTTCGCCAAGTGCGTCTAATTGGTCTAGCTAGAAGTACACCTGAGCGTGATACACAATGCATGCATCAACACAAAGAATAAGGGCCTAATCACCCTTGGTAATATACAAACTTTTATTGCCGTGACTATAGCTGCTCTTGGCTGTCCATTTGCCTCGCTTCGTCAAACTTCACGAACATTCCTTAAATCTCGATTGCTCTAGTTGAGCCTGGCGGGAATATGTAGACCATGAATATATTTTGCGGGAATTGGGATAGCCTGCCGCGCTGCAAGTGGCCTTTGAGATATTTGTGCCCGGTTGCGAAGCTCTCTACTGCGGATATATGCACTAGCAACAGCCGAAGATGCAGCGTATTGGCCAAAAATAAAAAAAAAAACTAGCGGAGAGCTCCGCAGTGTCCAGTCCTGTTTGGCCAAACGCACACACACTCATCGCGATAAACGACGCCATCATCACATTCCGACCGTCGCCAATTAATGGGAACAAGACGATGAATACGACTGCATCGAAAGCGTAGCGCAAGAGAATGGCACCTTTACACACGTAAACGCAGAAAATTATTGAGCGCGACGACTTCCAGATCACAGCTCCAGTGACTGGCTGTTCAACACGTGGAATAGATGGCTTTTTATGTGAATAGACAATAGTTTCACGGAAATAAATATCATCTTGAAAGATTACAGCAATAGCGTAGCAGTATGGAGAACCAGCCAGCGGAAGGTATTTGTCCCTCCGGGGTGGGCTGTAACCTCGCTCACGGCTGTGAAGTTTTTTTTTTATGATTGTCAAAGAATTTGATGTTTCGTCGGCGATGCCACCAGCGTCCAGAAAAAGTGTAGCCCAAAAACTCGGTGACCCGGCAAAGAAAAATTCAATTTCTTCCGAAGGTGCGGGAAACTGATCCGAGGACTTTCAGACTGCCAGGCGAGCACATACCCAATATTCCATAAAACTGCGTCGCTTCCCAGCTAACAAGTCTGAAGATAAGATACCGGTATGCGTTGCCTCACCACTGTTAGCTAATGAGTACGTGTGTCATTAGAAATGAAGAGAAAAGCTGAAAATAAAGCATTGAAAAAGTAAAAAAACAATGTTTTGGCATTCAAAGCCCGTAAGTAGTCGTAAGTGCCCTCCGTAAATTTTTTTGTCTCCGCTCTGCCATCCCAGCCTCAAGGCCAGACAGTCCGACGAGATTCTTGTGTCATCGATTAAGACAGCTAGGCACAGCAACATTCGAAACATCGCAGCGAGCGAAATCAGACACCAACTAGGAGCTGACGTCAACAGGGAAGATGCACTGCGTTGCCAGCACCCGCGGGAGTTGTTGCCAGACTGGAGGCAAGATAAAAAAAGCAACAAACTCTGCTGCCGCTTTCATAGTACCGGGTACCACTAGTGACCAGTACCCAGTAGTGCTTCTTCAGAAACAACGAATCATAAAAGAAATTGAAAATATATCAGGAAGGGCAGAAGGTCAGGAGGAGAACACTAATGAAGAAAAGAATTTGGTTGATGAAAAGATTGATGAGTTGAAGAGATCGGAGTTCCTCCTCACACTCCCGCCGGCTCATCTGCATGGAATTCGATTTTTCGTGCCAGTTCTTCATCCCGGTGATGTTTGATAACACTCTGCACAAGTTCTATTTGATGTGCTTCTTTAGTCTTCTGGAACATACTGATAAAAGTACCGCATATGTACAGGTGCAAGAACTGAGAGAGTGCGTCATGAAAGTCAAAAATTCAGCAATTTACCCACGGCACGTAATTCCTCTTTTCCAATACCTAAGCCATTACGGGCAATGTCCCAGTACGAAGCGTATGGAAAAATGTGATCGTGTTTCTCGAGATATATTTTGCGAACACGAATATGTACTTGCGTTTCAAACTGGCCAATCTGATATAGATCTACATTGACGAATAAGCGTATAAAAATGGCCTCTGTATGCCACTTTTCCTTGTTTAATAAAAAAACCAGAAAAAGTATAATATGTAGGAACCGAACAAACAGCGTGGCTCATTCTTTAGCCCACAGAAACATTAATTATCAAAGTAATAAAGAAGAGATAATGAGACAGGTATACATCATCTAATTTTATCTAGAAGAACGTACGGACAGTATGGGATGCATTATTTCTGAAGCTCAAATAAAGTGATCCCTCTCGGATATGACAATTTCGGGATCAATAACTGGGCTGAACTACCGCACCAGCGCTGACGTGCATGAATAGCTAATCACTTTATAATTGATAAAGAGGCTAACCTCTCTCAAAAATCGCAAACGCAGTGTCAAAGGGCTGAATGCAAGATTAGTACATTGATTGATTTAAAGAATAGAAGAATTTTTTGGTTTTTGAACAAAGTCTTGCGGTATGCTAAAGTTTGGGTATAGACTGGTTCTATCACTATGCGATTACATTCTGTAAAGTATCCTCCTAGTCTAGGCACTTTACCAGAATGGCAGAGCGAATTGACGCTAGGCACTGTCAAAAAAAGATAAAGGACATTCAGCATGATTTCTTCAATTCAAACCATAACTTTATTTCTTAGAAGAATTTATTCCTATATCACAACATCAACCATAATATGGTAGAAAGAGTTTGGTCAGATGGTTCTTGATAATCACAAAGCGAACGAGGAAGGGAAAACCTCAGGGTGCTTGCTACCGTTTCGACAAGATGACTTGTCTTCGTCTGCGCAAAGCGTTTATCATTGCTGGGGTTATAATAGGGTCATCCCTCTGAGGAGGAACATCTTGTTAGGGGAAGGAGTGTGTGAAGTGGGAATGGTGATAGGGTGGGGAAAGTGAACCTTCCCCAGGTACGATGGCTGGTAAAGTTAATTAGCGGGCTGACCTGTAAAACTATGAAAAGAAAATGGCCATCTCAGCAGAATGGAATCCGAGGGTGCCAAAGGTTGTGTCTATCTGCGACAGGTGCCTTTGTATGACAGTCTGCTTTGAACTAAAATAACTCAGATGAGTTCCGAGTCAGAGGTCTGAGGTCTGGTTGCCCGCGCAGTACCACGCTACCCTGCTGTAGACTCACGCCTGTCTTTCCGTGGCCAGGCGGCCTACCGACAAGCACCAGCCTTCTGACGTCAGCCTCCCGGTAGCCAAGTCACCTGCCGACAGGCACTTGCCTGCTGATTCCATCCTCCCGGTAACCCCAGGCGGCCTACCGACGCACTCTTGCCTGCTGGTACCAGCTTACGGGTATCCAGGACATCACCGCGAACCGGTTTCCTGTGGATACCTTCCCCTATGACGGCGCTGTACCCGCCCTATCGTGTGCTATCGACGACTGTCGGCAGTCGCCCACCTGCAGCACGCGGTGGCAGGACGACGGAGCAGCGCGCACAGGAACCCTCAGTAGGACGCTGGTGTTCCTCTTTTCGAACCCCTCTACGTTGTAAGTGCCCAGCAGTGTATGTGTGGGTGTTAGCATGATGTCGGGTGAGTTATGACGAATTGTATCCTCGTCGCTCAAGAAAACAGTGTCGTGATGCTGAAGGCAGCCTGTTTGTTGCCCAGAGCTCCTGAACGGACCTGGGACCACTAATTACATCACACTGACCATGACATCGGCAAAGCTAAATGCAGGATCTTTTCCTCGCACCTACACGATGGCGCCTCGGCGCATGCGTCCACCACCGGTATTCTCAAACTTAAGGTATTGCCACCCGCGCGAGCGAAACTTGGCAGGAAACGCGATGGCTAGTGCCGCTTCTATAGCATGGCAATGGAACTGCAGGCGTGTCAGAGCCAAGCGGAAGGCTCTGAAATGTTTGGAGTTTTGGCAGAAAGAAACAGACCGGTAATCATAGCCCTATCAAGAGACTAATGCAAAAAAAGCTCTTGCGAAACGCAGCATACAATAAAAAAGTGACGACTGTGCTTCGCCTGATCACAGCTACACTTGTACACCGCAATCTCACAGCAAATCTTCTAGATCTGGAAATGTCGGAGGTCTCTCAAACCTTCATAGAATTCTTACCGAACACGGGCACACAATCACCCCTCTACATTTTCAATGTATACAGTCCATCTAAACACCTATCGACAACAGCCCGAAAATAGCTTCCTTCCTCCGCAAGGAGCGTGCAGCCGCGCGAGATGCAATGTTGCTCACTGTCGGAGACTAACGCGCCCCATGCAGAATGGGGCTACTGAGCAGTAGAAAGGAACTAAACTCTGGGAGACTGGTCAGGCGCTAGGGCACGCCTTACTTATATCGACCCTGACAAACCTACGCACATTGGTAACAGTGTAACCAGGGATACGTGCACAGACCTTACCACAGGAAGCGATCATTGTGCTGTGTACCACTTTCAGAGCCACGCATTGCAGAATGCGTCGCTAGCAAGTCAAGGCCACGAGCTGGGCCGCCTTCAGATATGTCCGCTCGCAAAGACCGACAGAGCGCATTGTAGATTTACGACAGTGGACGGAGCGTCAACTTCAATACACCGCCAACACCTCGAAAACTGTAACGCAGGAGGAATGCGGTCCCAGTCCGAACGCTAAGCTATTACACATGATTGAAGCACAACGAAGCATAGAGGCTCGATGGCGTAAAAATAAGCATAACGGGCGCTTAAAAATTCGACTAACCCGACTTGAAAAGGATATCGAGGAATACACGTGGTAGCTTAACCGAGAGCAGTGGCATCAGATTTGCGACCACCTTAATGGGCAATTGGGTAAAAAGCACACATGGTTTCTACTCAAGCGTTTACTTGGTCGTACAAAAACTAAGACCGAATCTCACAAGACCCTACAGAGGATCGCGCAAGCCTCCATGGTGTGTGACGAAGTGCTCATGACCACTTTAATAAATCAGTACGTAAACACCTCGCAGGATATATCCATGCCAGATGGGTATTCAAGATCGGATCATTCTCACATGGATAAGGTCTTTAAAGTAGCGGGGTCAGTGCTGCTGTTGATAACATTAACACTACCTCAGCAGCCGGGTACGATCGCATCACCAATAAGATGTTGCGCAACATAGAGGACAAATCAGTCCAGGCCCTTACGGACCTCTTCAACAGATGCTGGACAGAAGGCAGCATCCCCGACGAATGGAAGCACGCTAAAATCATTTTCATTCCTAAACCAGGAAAAAGACGGAATTGGGAGCCTCCGCCCAATTTCGCTAACGTCAGGTCTAGGAAAGGTAATGGAGAGCGTTGTCTTAATTAGGCTGCAAATGCACACCGACGCGGAAGACACGTTTCCCCTGTCCATGACTGGGTTTCGAACAGGTCTCTACACTCAGGACATCATGTGGCACATACAGCAAGACATTCTAGATCTAAATCGCATACAAGCCACGCGTACCATCTTGAAACTTGATGTGAGTAAGGCCCTTCACAATATCCGCATATTTCCTATATATCTGTATATCTCACCTGTCGCTGGTGAACGTAGGCATATGGATATACGACAACATAGCCATCGTTCTTAACCAGCGTACGGCTACGGTGCGTTTCGGAGACAAAAGTAGCGACAAAATTACTCTCGGCACCGGAGGAACCCCGCAAGGCGCTATATCTTGACCTTTTCTCTTCAACATTAGTATGATTGGCCTCCCGCATCTGCTAGCTGCTTTCCCACATATAAATCATTCTATATATGCCATCAACATCCCCACATGGACGAACTCAGGATCCGATGGAGAGATTGTAGAGTTATTACAACGAGCTACCGACACAGTACACTCTTCCGTGCAGGAGAACGGCCTTGCGTGTTCACCAGCGAAATATGAACTCTAATTTTCCGGGAACAAACAAGCCTCACAGGCAACACCCGACCCTTTGTAAGCCCTCGCATTGCACATTGACAACCATCCAATTCCCCCGGTAGCCACGATCACGGTTCTGGCGATGTTTATTCGGTATAACACTCAAAACACACAAGCGATCCCCCGCCTACGCGTCACGGTGCATCAGATAGACCAGGCTGGTGAGGCTCATTGCCTCCCGCTGCAGGGACATGAGAGAAGCTGATCTACGCACAATCATGTAATAATTCATGATAGGTCGAATCGCGTGAGGCCTGCCCGTACTATCATCTGCATCGCAGGGACGAAGAGGCAATTAATAGCATCAATAAAAGAGCATACAAGGCGGCCGTTGCCTTGCCGGCATAAGTCAACTCAGATCGACTGCTGCAGTTGGGAATTTTTAACACTCTCAGTGAGCTAACCGAAGCCCTTAAGACGGCACAAGTGACCCGCTTGTCGCGCACTGTTGCGGGACGCGTCATTCTCGGCAAACTCCACATCCACCCCATTGAGGAGGTATGTCCAACATCACATTAATCAGTCGACATTACTACTAGGCTAGTTCTTAAGCCAATAGCAATGAACATGCTGCCAGGCAGACACCAGGACCGCAGGAAAGCAAGGGCGCATGCACTTGAGAAACAGTACGAGAACGAACCACGAGCGGTGTGCGTGAATGCAGCTCAACACATCAAAGGCGGAACATACATGGCATGTATGGACAGTCCAAAGTCAGCACTCGTTAAAGCCACAACCTTTCATGCTAGGTATATACGCGAGGCAGAGGAAGTAGCTATTGCACTGGTCATCGCGGATCCCCGCACCAAAACTATTCTAAGCGACTCTGAGAGCGTCACTCAAAGTTTCGCCAAAAAATCGGTAAGCGAGCTCGCAATGCTAATTCTGCGCAACCGAAATCTCGATCACAACATCAATCTCGCATGGGTTCCGGCTCACGCGGGTAATTCCGGAAAGGAGGGAGTCAACCGTCTAGCCCGAGGTTTAACCAACCGGGCGACGAGAGACCTCACGGGAATGGACACCCCCGCCGAGGCGCTTTGCTTGTACGCTGATAACAAACTTTTATCGCGAGCTAAGATGCACGTATCCCGCCCCTCACCCCGACGTGGAGAGGGCGCAAGCCCCCACACTGAGACGCCTACAAACAAAGACAATTATTGGCCCTCTTGAAGATGGGGATCGGCGTCGCTGGTCGACGCAACCTCAGTCAAGACGACGCCCGCTCCGACCGAAAGGAGTTCCGCTGAGTAAAGGAGTTCGTTAGTGGAGAAAGAATACTTGGCTTCAAATCTGCTTAAACTGCGCCCGTCGTCCAGTTTTATAAACCTCTTCCTAAGTTCCCCAGTTTGGGGACGCCCTCGCCGTGGCGACGGTGGGGTATGGGACTCCTGAAAGGGAATTTTCTCAGAATCCTGCACCCCGTTTGGTTCCACGCCACGACTGGGAGAAGCGCGCTAATGGCATTACGCTGACACCTGACGAGAGTTGCTGTCTCGGTGATAAATCTCGAGACCTTCTGGCGCCAGTCCTAATAGCCCCTACCGACTATGCTTAATCACAAACGATGAATATGATGGACGCACGCCACCCAAGACCATATTTTATGCGAATGCGCTAGAAAACCACCTCCGACGGCACTCTTGCCAGCTCCCTCGGCTCTTGGCCAGTTCAAGAAAAACAACGCAACTGGCCCTCATTAGGCGATTTCAAGAAGTCGCCCCCGACTGGAGGCCACCCTGCACTCGCCCCAACTCAACTAATCCCTTCCATTATGGCGCAACAAATTTGTAACCACCACAACCACCCATAGTATACATGTATCAAAAGAGGGCGGTTCGATTTGGCCCGGGTGTGTGCGGATTGCCGAAGCGCTCGCTGTCAGTGTTGTGAACTGTGTTTTGTTACCTATTTCAAAGTTTTTGAAAAACGCACAATCGCCTGCGAACGCATTGAATGAAGCAGTTGCATTAAAAACATTTATAGATAAAACAATAGGACTAACACACGTAATTGACTAATAGATATAACAATTTGAGATAAAGAGCCGCCGCGGTGGCTGTGTGATTAAGGCGCTCCGCTGCCGGCTCGAAAGACGCGGGTTCGATCCCGGCCGCGGCTGTCGAATTTCGATGGAGGCAAAATTCTAGAGGCCCGTGTACTGTGTGATGTCAGTGCACGTTAAAGAACCCCAGGTGGTCGAAATTTCCGGAGCCCTTCACTGCGGCGTCTCTCATAGTCTTGTCGCTTTGGGACGTTAAACCCCCATAAACAATAAACCAATCTGAGATAAAGCAGAAATAAAGGCTAAACTTTTCAGTCGGCAATGAAGAGATAAGGCTACAGATTTTATTGGTGACTTCTATATGGCACCACCTTTTGTAAGCACCAGCATGGCACTCTCTTGACTAAGCCGGATGCGGTGCATCGAAAGGTGCTATTTTTCAATTTATGGTGCTACTGTATATTTTAATGCGGGTTCACCAACGCTCTTTTCAAGTAACGAATAATTCACATATTGAGCTGAATGTGGATTTTTAGACTTGATGGAAGCTATGGCGAGGTAGTCACCATGATTTGCGTTTGAAAATGTGACTTTCTTTTTATTGATAAATAGTAATCGGGGCTAGATATGGCGCAGTATTTTTGTAATTTCCAGTTGGAAATGGAGCCTTGAGTTGTAACCTTTTATTGCATCCAGTTCTTGCACAGTGCTGCTTCACAAACTGTGTGCAAGGACTAAGCATACTTTAACCACCATATCAGTTGTGCAATTATAGCTCTTCAGCACACGTACGCAAATATGATTCCTCGGCAGCACTGATTGTGCAGCAAAGATGATTCCCTTGAGCGCATTTTTTTCTCCGATACTAAGCAACAATTCCTGTGGTTGCCATGTGATTCCAATGTCACGACAAAAACAAGTGTTAATGGTTCGTGTCCATATATATCTTTCGAATACGTACTTTGCATTGTACTTCCTTAGGTACAGTGACCCACCGTAATTTCTTTAACCTCTACTTTGCTTTCAGTTGCGGCGTTGCAGCACTAGAAGCAAGTAACAAGTGAATGAGATTGAGCAGCTGTTGTCTTCATGCAGAACTGCAATTAGTTGTTACAATGAATAGGAGTGACACTTGAAGGCACAGCAAAGTACTTGTAGCAGTGCTAAATAGGGGCTACTTGTGGTTGAATTGTGACAGGTGGAAGAGAAATATATGCTTGGAGCAGCATGCCCATCATTCGCGATTTTTTATGTGTATTAGGGAGTTCTAGCTAGGTGTCAGTTTGCTTCCCAAGTGGCGTCATGCATTACGTTTGGCACTATGCACGACACAGTGCCTTTTTGTGTTTTGCAGTATGTTATTAAAGAGTCAGATTTTTTTATGCATGTAAACAATTTTTCGCCTCTTTTTTTTAGGCAAACATCCAAGCCAGAGGTATGAAGTATCATCATAAAGAATGAAGAATTTTGTACTCCATTTTTGTTCTACAGTCTTGAAAAGCACAATGCATGGTTTTTCTCTAGTCTTTCTGTCTTAACTTAGCTGTTTTACCTGTAACAATATTGAAGTCCCAGCAGCTGCTCACAGTGTTTACAGCAGTCCAACGAAACGCCTACCAGACAACACACGGTGGGTAGCGTGCAATTCTATACGCATAAACAACCTGTAACAAGAGCATTATTAGAACCTCCTAGCTCTTGTTAAAAAGGTGCGGGTAATTCAGAGTAGCGATGGAAAAAACAAAAAAATACAAATGTCTCACTGCACGAATTCATTGTTTATTGAGTGTACTGCTAAAGCGACTGTGATGGACAGAACAATTGGGCACCATATAGGATATATTTACGTGAAACTAGGCACAATCACTTATGCCCGAGTACTTTTTTACGGGTATTTTGTTAGTGCCTTTTGTAAGCGGAATTAAAAAAGCACTTGCTGTGTATCTACCAGAATGAAAATTTGCTTGCTGCCACAAGAACAACAAAGGTAGCTTCATTTAAACTAGGAGCAGGGAAGAAAGAGCCGTTTCTCAAAAATGTTTATGTTGAAATAACAGTTCTGATAATAATAACCAAATGTGCTAGAGGTGTTCTACTCATTAATTTATAGTGAAGCTTTACTGTGGACTCAGGGCCGGTGGTCGCAGTATACACATGCACACCAGTGAACGAAAGTTGTACTTTTACAATGAGAGAAGGAAGTAAATGAAAAGAAAAGGAAAATATGCAGCACATATTTAGGTAAATAACTTCTTCAAATTGCGCCGATCATTCATTGCATGATTGTTTATGCTTTCGAGGCTTTTACACACCTTCCTGCCTTGTGCTGGTACTAAAGGCAAATAAATAGCCTCTTAAGATGAATTTTACCGCCAGATTCTGTGTTCCTTACATATAACCTGCACCCCATTAACCACATTCAAAAGAGATGGCTGTCATCTTTATTAAAAATTTCAGAAAAGTAACATCGATGTGGAATTTAAAATCATGCGCTTTTCATTCAGCTTCCAGATAATCTGCAGATCAATCGGCAGTATGTCATGTACCGACTAGAAACCAGCTAAGTAAGCTCACGCACAACATCTACATTTATGAAAGTTAATATAGCCACTGCACTATTGTATTCTCACCCTGGATTGTTTAGTTTCTTCCCATTTGCTTTTCGAGACTGGCTTCGATTATATATATTTTGCCTCCCAAAACCCTGTGTACTGGCAGACGGCGCTCAGTAAAGAACTTCAGCAAACGAGCGCCTGTTCTTGATAATTGTGCAGTTTCATTAGTTCTCTGCGATAATCAAGTGACTGTTAATTGTCATTTGTATCCATTGAAGACATTCATGTTATCGTCATCTTGCGATAGCACAGATTGAAAGAACAAGAGTATCATACCAAAATTCTTACAGGATGGATGGAGACTATTTGGAACTAAGATGATGTTTCGTTGGCTTGCAGTTACAATGTTAGAAGGCAGAGGGGAAGTATTTTGAAAGCCAAGCTTATTACTAGTCTGTGGAATTAAGAGAATATTTATATTTATGGTAGTGTTTTAAAAGGAACTAATTTGAGCTTTTGTGTACAGCCTTCTCACAACTGCATGAAATATAATTTTTGATAAAAGTGCGTGACTGTGTGTGCTGACTAAAAGGTAATACGCCTCTTGGAGAATGTTGCTTATACCTTCATGTGAAACTTTAGTGCAGGTGGAAGTAGAGCAACGACGATATTCTATGTTCTTTGTGCACCTCGACGATTTAGTGAATAAAGGAAGGAGAGGAAGCGAAACTACTGTTACGCACAAAAAAATTGTTTATTTTGCACAGTTCTGTATAAGTTGCGCTTTGCCAGTGTGCTTTAGAACCACATTTCTATCATTTCCCTTTAAAAGCACTGTTTAATCTACTTTGCAGGTATTCTTCCCAGCGCCTGTACTGGGTTGCTTCCTGTAGCCAGCCAGCCACGCCATTTTAACAGTACTGGGCACTGGTCTGGCTTGGTAAGCACTCTCTCTTGTAATTGTTCTTTCTAGTCATCTCAGTGATGCGTTGCTGCGATATTGTGCAGTGGCATTTGAAATCTAGGTGCTACAAAAATAGGGGCAATGTTTTCGTACTTTAAAAAACTTACAGCCAGCTTTATGCTCACTGCAATTAATAACTAGTGAATACAAATACAATAAGCAAGTCAATAATAAATGTCTCTGTCTGTCAAGTCTTCAAACTCCTTGTTTTAGCCTGCTTTCTCAAACAGCAGAAGTGTTGCACAACACAGGAGCATAGGTAATGGTGGCATTAGCCATCATGTAGTTGCCATTTTCCTTTACATTTGCCTTTACTGCTGTTCATTGGTTTCACTATTTGCCAAGATATTTGCCTTTCAGTATAATGCAATAGCTGCCTTGAGAACATTAATCCGGAGACTAAACTCGTGCTGCTGGGAACATGGTGCATTGTATGTTATTGTGTGCCATCACTGTCAATCTTGCACCTGGTAGAACACAAGCGTGCGAACTTTTAAGACGCAGAAAGCACTGCTACATTCCTACGATTCCTATTATGCTTCTGAGGTGCTTAGAAAAAAAAGTATTCCACACAT